>DWDX01001284.1:0-19489 GCA_018245675.1 Agara michaeli | reverse complement strand
TTAGAGAATGTTTTCAAATTTAAGAAATTGATATAATTTAAGTACGGTCGATTTTCGACCACTAGGCGACCACTAGTTTATATAAATGTATGCCATTTAAATGTGTAGTGCGCACACTTTGTGAACGAAACCCTGTTGAGAAATTTCACAAAAGGATTTTCTTTCAGAGGGCATGTAAATAATCAGCTTCGGTTATGATTGTTGACTAATGAATAATAATCATTAAACTTTATTGAGGGCCCTAACAGCGGCTGGCACCTATGGCAACCTATTGCCTGTCTATTAACAACAGCCTGTTTTTATGCTTTTATTTCCGCATATCGGTAATTTACGTCGAACGAGCATACGCGGAACCTCACAGGTGACAAAACTAGCAGTGTCACGATGTAATAGCAAGTTAGAAAGCAAGACAAATATTACAATTTACGTCTACCAGTATCGACAATGTAAATACGTCTCGTGGTCCTACGTCAGCCACATTATATACTGCGGTAGTTGACATGAAGTAAACATTCTCCACGCCCAGTATTTGTATTTGACTAATAACTGTTAGACTAATATGCTTTCTGTAAGTGTAAATATAATACAATTAAAACGAAACACTATTAATTAAGGTCATGCATGAATAATGGGTTGCCTTTCATGGATATTACACAAAACTATCCAGTAATTTTAGTGTCTTTAATTGTATTCTACTTAAATACGAATAAGGTTAAGATTGGAAGTGCTAGCGAAATGTTTTCGATGGGGAAGACGTATACGTTGCAGTACCAAACAATGTGTGTTCAGTCTGTAAGAATTGGATGCCGGTCCATGTGTCTAGAGACGACCATCTCAGTGTTAGGCTTTGAAACACATCTGCAACAAGCCTCATATAGTAGCTAACAATCCTGATATCATTTAACACTAACCGACGATTACTCTCATTAACACCTGTTACTGTTTTTTATTATGCATAAGACGAAGCACGCTTGCCTAGAAAGTACCTATTCACTCTTATTTTGAATAACCCAAGAACAACAAGAACAATTGCATTCCTTCAGACCTATTCGAGATTGGTTACAAATATTCAAACAGGACATCGGCTACTTGTGCCTGACTTACTAGTTTGCTGGTTTTTTCACATTCAAATTCATCCTTAACGTTTCTCTCTTGCCTTCTGACAGACTATGGACTGAAGCTAAACAAACCGTAAGTGTTAAATCATCAAATTAAACCCGCCATCTTATGAGTAAGACAAACAGTTTTCACAAAAAGGAGTACATAGTTAGAAGCAGAACATTTTCAGGGCGTATACTATGAAATTGTTTACCGCCTTGTCAGGTGTAGGGTCACCAAAAGGTGTTTTCACTATAAATAAACATTAAATAGTTTAAAATTGTGTAAACTTAAGTATTGTAACTTAAACTTAAGGCAACGATAGGCAGTTTAGATTTCGTCTTCCATTCCTAAGGTCTACTGAGTCTAAGGTTCAAACTCTGACAGCTGCTTCTGATTTTGCAAATTAATATATATCGTTGTACTTGATGTTATGCAACACGCAATTGGTCAACTCGGATGAGATGAACCAGTGCCCAACCTGTAGACAAATAAAAGGGTTATTATTACGTTCCGAGTCTAATATTTCTGTTGCTATAAACGTGATCTGAAATTAACGTAAATATCATCATTATTTTAATGTGTTGACAACCCTACGTCAGCGCGTGTTTAAAGGTTGCGGAAAACATTTCACGCTAAACAGATTATCGCGTGCTCTACCAGCCCTCACCTTCTGCCCTATATTCCGAAGATTATCTGTAAAGCTATAGCATTTCGTTACTTAAGGGTACTATCGGAAATTTGTCGTGTCGTAAACGTTATAGCGAATAAAACTCCAGTTTTTGCAACCCTGCTTCCTGTCCCGAAGAAATTGGAACCGGCAAGGGTGTAATAAATAAACGGCCATTTTATATCCTTACTAACAATAAATTTTGTTGAAATTTGCCTTGGAGTTACTTTGTAAAATTTTGTTTTGTATGTCTATATCTTGTTTATTAATTAAGCAAGATAATGTATTCAACAAAGTTATAACAAAGCATTAAAATGCCGATGAAAAGCCATGGTGGTTTTTCTACACAAATTTTGCATAGAAATTATGATCCATTATTAGTAAAATTGTTGACTTTTGTACTTAAAAATTAAATATGTAATACGCTGTGGTGTTGATAAAATAAAACTGATTTAAAATGTGAGTATGACTTTATGGGTACTTTGAAAACGAATAAAAAGAGAGAAAAAAATGCGGTGTGGTATTTACAAAAATGAATATATAATATGTACATACAAGCTGTCCCGGCAAACTTCGTACAGCTTCACAATAAATAAGTAGTTTGGTGACATCAATCTGAACCGATTTAAATCTTATTTGACGGGATGTACGTCATATTATGTTTCACAGGCCATTAATATTTGTTTGACACTGCGATGGTAGCACAGTCTGTCGGATCCAATGTGAAACATTCGAAAATCAACAAATACTTAAAAATCAAGTAAAAAAACATTTTCCAGTGGACCAAATTGTAAATCCAAACCATTCTCAAGTCCCCTTGAACACACACAAACAATTTTATCAAAAGCGGTCCCGTCGTTTAGGAGGAGTTCAGTGACATACACACGCACACAAGAAATATATATATGAAGATAAGATAAGCGTTTGGAAATCGTAGAAAAAAAAACAATTAGGTAATCCCTAGAGACCAATATGCATAATTTTAAAATTTGCAGGATTTGCAGATATCCTCACAAGTCTCACAACGTTCTCCTTCAAAGTAACAGCAAGTGATTTTTATATTTAACAAGAGTATTCTTTTTCTCCTGATTTTAGATTAAATTAAGGAAAATACATAGGTAATAAAAGTACAAGAAGTCATTTTCGTTAAAAGTTTACCCGAGCGCTGGCAAAGGTCGTTAAGCGGTGTTTACACGAGTGTTCTAGAAAGGTTTTCGAGAACACACCTAACCTTTTTGAGAATATTCTCTGTATATTTGACGTGAAGTACCTACGCACTTATATAACTACGATATTTTTTTATATTACGCTAAGAAGGGTTTCTTTGATCCCCGCTGTGACGGATAATATGTTACGATATTTTTCCAAAAGGACAATATAATGTTATTGGGTATTATAATGAAATTGGACAATTGATATGTATTACATAAGAAAATAGATTCACCGCCGTGTCGTATTATCCTGGGTCAGTTTTCAGTGTTCAATGCAACTTTATCGATATTTACATAACTCACAACCTCCAAAGATATGACATCAAAGTAGAAATAAAAAAATACTTAAAATTATATGCATGCATATACACATGCATACACCTACGTCTCGTTTGAAGTAGAAAGATCCCGCAAATTTCTTGGAAAGTATCCAAATTATCGATCAAATAATGTTCATATCTTATACCTATTATATTTTTATAATACATTTCTCTATGCCGTTCTGAATATGTATAAACAAACGGTTGAAAAAGATAACAATATTATTGCTAAAGACAGATTTTTTTGCTACTTTACATAAAAAGTTTGCATTATGAACTTATCCGATTTAATTGGAATCAGGAAAAAAGAAAATTGTAATTTTTTCTCAGTGTTAACATAATCTTTCTTTTAAATTGTTCTCTGAGTTTCATATTAAGGCGCTAAGACACATATAAGAACCGAAAACTGATATCTTCAGATGAAAATCTGACTCAAAGCATCTCATTAACCGGTTTGCTGCCAAATAGTTTCTTCCCACACCGCATATGTGTGTTACACACAAATTATTACAGGCAAGTGTGAAGGAAAGCGGAGCACAGCCTTAATTACGACTACGTTGGAAACTGATTTACGACATCGTGCACGCTGCATCAAGTGCCACTTTGATGAATAGTTGTTTGTCAGCAATTCGTCTTGCAACTGAAGTACGAGTACTATAAAAATAATGGTATTATTCTTGAAAAGCTTTGAGAAAATTTTAAGATAATGGAAAGATGTATAGTAGTAAACAGCAACATAAATGCAATATATCTCATCTATTTCGAGTGATTTGGAGGATTCTCTTTTGCAATATTTTATGATTTCTCCTTATTGTACGCTATGAAGCATTAAGTTAACCATTAATCCTCCTTAACGCCAGATTTTTAATTGGTTAGGCAGAAAGCACAGAGCACCAAATGTCACTATCCGTACAGACCTGACTTGCTTTCTCTATATGCATTATTCTGTTCATTTTTATATTTTTGTCGACCCTTTTATTGTCTCACTACTCTCCTAAAACTTTCTCGCTATCGCCGAAAATTCGTGACATAAACAAAGTGTTATAAATAAAATTATGGTGTCTGCCTTTGATTTCAAAGTAACTGTGTTTTTACAAGTGCTTACATGTAGTTATTTTCACCATACTAAAACTCAAACCGACTTTTTTTCAATTCGTGTCTATCTGTCTGTCTGTTTGTCTGGATTAATCTCTGGAACGGCCGAATCGCTTTTAATGGGAATTTTACTGGAAGATAGAGGAGGTTATAGGGCAATATATAGGCTACTTTTTATCCGAAATTCCCACAGGATCGAAACCTCCGCTGGTAACGTCGCGGGGCACACCTCGTATTGAAATAAAGACAGAACACCTAAATAAATATGCGTAAGGTTAAAAGGGCCCATTTTACTGCGAAAAAAGAATCTACGGTCACGTTTCCCTCGTATTGTATTGTGAAGTCGGACCGAACAAAGGGTTTCTTGTTGTTGCAAATTCGACACTTCGCTGATAAAGGGTTGTAGCTAAACTGGTTTGCCGAATTAAATGTACATTAGTGAAATTGATTTAATTAAAAATTGTACCGTTACCCGCTGCCAATTGTCATTCCTAATTGAGTTTGTGAACTTAGCCCGGCCTCATTCTGCCGCAATTCCATTTCCAATTCGAACAGGAAACTCAGATTATGAATTGAAACACGGAATTTCGATGACGAATTTAGTTCTAGATAACTCGTTATTCAAACATAAATAGTAATCAGTTCGTTAATTATTAGGTATTTTGTATTAAAAGCAACTTGGACTTGCTATTTCATAATTTGGGTATCACCGGACAAACTCAAAAAGCTTACGGTAAATAGTAATAACGTTAATAGTACGGAAGCTTTTAATACTAACAGTTTTGACAGCGCGCTCCACGCCCATTTCGTCACTCGCACGCCATACAATCAGCTGCTATTACACGGACGATAACGAAGACACATTATCTCTATTCAACAGAAGAGCTCCAACTGTCTCAAAGGACATAACAGAAGACAACTACTAGTCTACTACTGACCTAGAAGAATTAAGGGAAACAACTCTACATATAACGATTAATGGAGCAATGAAAACAGAATTTCTACACCCATCGACACATCGTTATGTATCTGTTTTGTAATTCCTTCATCATCCATAATACTTTACAAATTAATTAATTTACAAATTTCACAGTTATGAATAACACACTTTGAGAAGATGGACTTGTCAGTAACCGTGAAATAGGCTTTTCTATCCCTTTGAGAGATCCGTACACAGTAGTAAACAATATTTTTTATACGTTGTATACAAAAAAGTTTTAGCAGTTTTTAAAAATTTCCAGCGATTTCACCTTTAAAAAAATTGCATTTCTTTTAAATGTGAAATCACTGGAAATCATTTTTTTGTGATCAAGTAACTAAATAGTTCCATGAAATTGTAGGTTTTTTGTAACTAATTGAACAAAGTATTCATGTCAACAATATCGAACAGAAAATTTGCTATATAAAAACACCCCTGCTTGTGTAATCGATGGTAATACCACGGGGACGGAGGGTTGGGTGGTGGCAGTGGCGGTTCACCACCAAGCTCGGTTTGACGTATCGCGAGCTTAGGCTTAAATTGCTTAAATAGATATATTCGCGATGAAATTAAAGTGCTGTGTAGCGTTTATCGTTGATTTTTTTGACATGTGACATATCGCTATGTGACGTCATCATTGTTCAATGTAAAGCTGTAGTATTCAAAAAGAAACTTTTCTTACGACGTTAAAGTGATTGATATATTTATACGATTAGCGTCATCAGTGTCGTTACGAAAAACTTTTTCCCGAAAATGTATAAACACAAATGAAGTGTGTAACGTAGTCGTTCATTGTATCGACGTTAGAATTTAATACCTACTTTTTTAATAGAAATTATTAAGTTTTTATTTTTATAATCCAATTGTATATTTTATATTGAGGTACCAAACATTTGAAAAGCACGAGTTCCACAAACATATTATGTACGTGTTTTATAAGTACGAACGTGTTTCGCATAAAAGAAGTACTTATGTATGTACTCGTACTTGTGGGTACACATCGTTGCGTGTTACGGTGATATTCTTTTGTTCGCAACTCGCTCGTTTGGATCGGTAAAAAAATAAACTGACGCTTTATAAATATACCTACCCTATATTATATCTTTATAAGAGTATTCTATATTTTTCTTTCTGTAATCACATTTCATTGCAAACTGAGTAAATTAGATCGCTTATAGCCGACAAAATTAATAATAGATAGAGGTATAATTTTTTTTTAATAAACTAATGTCAGAATTAATTAATGGTATTAAATTATTAATAATAAATACACAGTAAGGGTTGAATAATACTAGACACACCGTAACAAAACATAAAAGTACTTTAAAAAAGTACCAACCAGTATTTTAAGACGAAAGACAAGCTTAGTTAATGAATTTTCATTAAAAGAAAGATACTTATTTACAATGCACCGAAACACGAATTTTATTACCGTTAGTAGAGTGAAGTATATTTTCACCAAAGTATTTCGCTCAGGGTATAGAAACAGTGATAGCACTAGATAATTGTTTAATACTGTAATCAATTCCCTATATTTTCATATTATGGTATTGTCTATATGGAAATTAATAATTCAGTCTTTTCGGTGACTCTAAATAAATATGTTGCTAAATTTATGTTTCCCAAATGTAATTGAATATCGAATCATTAACCAAATAAAATCCAATTATTTTACCTGTTACACACGGGCGTCGTATATACTGCGGAAGCAAAAATAAATATTTAATCCCAAATAAGGATTTGTGATAATTCTATCCCGGGATTTACGTTCAAAGGTTTTCCGCTCGGCAGAGACGAGAGTGGCACAGGGTTTCCTTTATATTTATGCGTTTGGTACTAATGTATAGAAAAAGCAATTATAGAATTATTATTTCATTGCGCTATAAATTAAATGGTAGGCCTATTAATAATAAAGAATAAATAAATAAATGACAGTATTTCCAAAAATTCTGTCGCTATACAGTGTACATAAATAATTTAAAGAAGCCGTTTTCACTAAACGAAAATTAAAAAAAAACACAAAAATAATACGGCGCAATCCCATCAATGAAATGACAAATGTGTAAGTGATAAAAAATCGATGTTTAAATCTGCAAATGGGTGATAATTGATCGAAACATTGTAAGATATAATGTGAATTGTAAAATATAACTTCAAAATGGATATGATGTTCAATTCCGGGGACACACCGCTGATGACACCAGATGGTTACAGCAGCATATCTCAAGGTGAGACAATTGTTTTATACGAATATAAAATACATAGCGAGATGACAGTTTCGATTAGTAACTCGATCACTAACTAATTAATGACTCGAGTACCTCCATTACTAACTTGGACACTTCAGTTAATCATCGATCATCGCTGGACTTTACAGAAATACCGGTCGCTGTCACGTTCCTTCCATAAGTCATGCAATTATTTATCCTTACCATAACTTGTAAATTTTCAGTCAGTTTCATAGGTACAAGTTATTCAAATGATGTTTACAAATAGTTATACTATATCAGTCACAATATATTTGCTTTCTCATGAAGACAAATATATAACACTATAGCTGACATGAGATTCAGTAACATGTCTAGTCTAAAGGGAACATTACCTTCTGAACTTGTTTATGGGCATGTGAAATGTTATATGTTTTACGTGATATTTGATACAATAAACTAACCAAAAACAACAATGTCCCTGAGCAGACACAAAATGTCTCAAATTGATTATGATTTTAAAGATATTCTACAGAAGTGTGAAGAAATGCAAAATTAATTAGGAACTCCGTTTAAAAACCGCTGTCTTTCAATCTGTGTAAAAGGTTTCTTGATTGGATCTCTGTCTCTCCTGTAGCTGTCGAGTTAATATTCTTGGAGATTTAACAAGGTGATTGAAATAAAATCTTGTTTACACTTGAAATTGGAACTTGATTGATTGATGGTTATTGATATCTTAAGCGTAGTTTAGGGGATCGTCGGCTGTGAGTCAGCGGTTGTTTTATTGACAGCTCTTTTTTTGGAAACCTCGTTGGTAATTTGCGAACTAACATGCTACGTAACCTTCGAAAGCATTTTTATAACTCAATGTTATATCGAAAGCGCAAACCGGTCTTGTTACACTATTATTAATACTTCTGATGTCAAATATGACTTTCGAATTTGTTTTCACATGTTCATCCGGGATTCTCGATACAACCAACACGTCAACAGTCAACGACCCTGTTCATTCATATCTACAATTTACACTAAGGCTTAGTCAAATCCGTTCATCGATCACATAATTTATTCTTATTAAAGGCTCCATAAATATAGCGTCAACAGCATTTTTAAGCAACAAGTAAGAAGTTTTCACTTGCTAAATTATCAACGATAAAATTTTATACAATTGTTCAACTGTATTTGAATATAGAAAAGTATAACACAGTTTAGAAACAATTCTCTTGTGTCGAGAGAGAACAAAGTGAATTTAGTTCACTTTAACTTCCTTTGAAGGCAGGTTCTTTATTTATTTTACAAAGTGTCCGCGGATATATTTTGTACAAAAGTAATTTTTTTATTGCTTTAGTTTAAAATTGTTTTATTATGTTCCTCATAACATTACGTCCCTGGAAGAAAATACTTAACTATCCCTCTTGTTTCTATGTATCAATGTGTTTAAGTATAACTAGTGCACAAGCCACTGCTTGTCTCTGTCTGTCTCACTAGATATAGGAACGGCCACATACTCGTATGTCTCCCAATTTTGGGATGAATGTTAAGTAGCATCATATTAAATGAGAGGAATCATTATATAGACATATGGACATGTTACACGCGTAACCTTTAATCGATAAAGGAAATTAGTAGGTTAAACTTCGCATGTGGCCGCCCAAAAGGCTGTTTTTACACAAATTAGGCAGCTATCGATTTAAACCTCGACACAGTTATTAATAAACGAATAATAATATTTTTGTTCAATGAAATTTCAATTGTAATATTTTGTAAGATACTTCGCAGTGCTGACGACTGATTTCTTAGCTTTTATAAATATTGGCTGAATATTGTCGGGAATATAAATTGTTCTGCAATTCGAAAGAAAAAATACTTCTCATTCCAGCCACTTCCTAGCTAACAGTTCTGTTTAATCTTAATCTATCTGAAATAGACATTTTACAGTTTAATAGATTGTAGTAGAACAAATAATCAAAACGAAAATCCTTTATTCCGCCCACCGCCCACGTCTCAAGGCCGGAGATAGTAATTTCGAAACGTTTTTATTAAACCCGGGCGTCGAGACCGTTTTACACGCCTTGCTGCCTCCGGGAACGAGAATATTAGGGTCATATTGTGCCTAAAATTTTGTAATTAAAATACTCAGAATTATAATAATAAGGGCAATGTTAAAAAGAAACAGTAATTGAATAACTAGTTGAATAAAAGTTTACTTCAAATTTGAAATACTTTAAGCTAATAAACAAACGTTGTCCTTTACAAAGATTGTACATACAACGGAAATCCTTAGAAATTCGACTAAATTTGTTCATCATTCATTTTTCTATAAAAAGTATGCGTATCTCAATATAGTATAAAGGTAAATTGAACAACTTTTTAAGTTCGTTTTTAATTCCGTTATGATTAAATTTTTAGTGCCCAGCAAGCGAAGATTTCCCGTGAGACCCCTTGGAGGACTTTCTTTATTTATGTGTAATATATTGTATATATATTAATTGTATTGTATAAGAGCATCTAGGATTACATGTTTACTTCATTTTTAATCTTGTCCAATGATGGGTTGGTTGGATCAAATCCGTACTCGAAGATGCTATGTACGAAGACAGTGGGGAAACATTGGGGATCGTAACGTGCTAAAACTAGTGTTGATATGACGAACAATTTTGCCTTAAAGAATGCAAGTGCAATGTTGTGTGTAAAAATTATACGTAAAGTGTAATTATCTACATAAATAGTCGTTATATTTGTTGAATTTAACAACTGTAATAAAATTACAGTAGTGCTTAGATAACATAGAAACGGTGAGCTAGTGGCGTCGCTGATAATATTTCTAGTCTTTGATCAACGCATGTAATCACACGTGGAATACAATGTGCTCGGATGTGCCCTTCAACCACACAGGTGTGAATGTTTAACGAATCCAGAATTAGGTCACTATCATTACGTTAGAAATAGACGGAAAAGACGGACCTTGAATGAAACTTCATGGCGTATTATCATGGACTAATGACGATTATTTCCCGATATTCGTATCATATTTTATTGTACGTTTGTCCTTCGACTGTACTACTACAAGGTATAGTATATCACGTGTGATATGTAACGTTAGCAAGGTCTCCGAACAATGTTTTTATTTGATGGTTATAAATACGATGCACTGCAGTTGTTCATTATTGAAATTCTACCAAGTGGTCGAGCTCTTTACTAATTGATATTATGTATATTTAAAACGGATTCCGCACCCAAGCAGCGTAATAAAGTAACGTCCGGATTTCTCCCAACTGCGTTGTGATCTGTGCCAAGTGGAAACTTAATGGATTGTAGCCAAAAGTTAATAAAAATCTGTGTTAAAACTCGATTCGACTAATCAAGAGTAGCATTCTTGTTTGGATGCAACTCTTTTGACGTCCCTCCCACTTCCGGGTACGGGTTTCTGTTGCAGCTGTGGCCGCAATGGCCATACTCCATGTTGGCAACGGCCAACGACCCCCTGCGAAGGGCTCGTACGAGTTTTAGCTATTGTTACCTAAGGGTAACAAACGACCGACTTGTTAAAGTGCCAGCCGAAGCATGAAAACACTCGTAAAATTCACCACTAACTGTCACCTATTTAAGTGCCGAAAACGCCCAGAGTAACTAAATATTATAGATCGCTTACAAACCGCAAAGACTTTAGAACTACGAAAACTTCCTTCTTCGTTCTTACTTTGACATTTATTAATATTTATCAAATCGAAAAAAGCTATATTTAAGTGTAGGTACTTTGCCTTGTTCAACAAAGTTTGTCTCTTACAAGCAAGAGAAAAGGTAAGAAAGCCAAGTTTAAGAGACCCAGATAAGCCGCCCTGAAGAAGGTAAGGCTATTTTCATAAAGACAACATCGTCTTGATTACGAGGCCCGAGATTTTCTGTAGAGATAATTCAAAATAAATGTCTACATACCTACTAAAGTAATTTATAGTCTGCTACGCTTAAAGGAAAATGTATTTATCTTTGCACTGGCAAAGCTCATTAAGTTTCATGAATATAGTTTTTTTTTTAATACATAAATATAACATAAATGAAGGTATATATTATGTATTTTTTCTTAAAAATTTTATTACTCTATACGACAATCCGGCAACCCGATGCTAATCAGGAAATAAGGAATTATGGAGGATAAGAACATACTTGTAAAATATTTTTTTTTACAATGAATTTTGTTCCATTCTTCGAATATTTTAACAGCATATAGGTATCAATCGCTCTTTGATACAATCGATAAAAGCCAATCGCAGTCTAAGATATTTAAGGAAAGTAACTTTCGTACAAAATTCCGATTTATTAGCGCTGTTGCAGGTATCTATACTATAAATAACTCGTAACGTTCACAATATTTACGCGATATCTAAAAAATATTCAACATAATTATTATGGAACACTTTTTACATAAGTACCTACATTTTTTCTGTTGAAAAATGAGTTCAGCGTCTAAAACAAATTCGAACATAAGTACGTACGTAATACGTTGCGTGAGTCAAATGACTCCATTTCATTTCAACAATAATGCGCTTTGTGTGATTTACATCTCTCATTTACTACAAGATACATACTTATATAGATAGAGAAATTGGTGATCATCGCGCTAATATTTGGATTATACTCGTTACAAAAATGTTTTTCCTGGATGCGAATCGAACCCACAACCACTCTTTTAGCAGCCATGACGCTATCCACTAAACCAAGAGGTCAGTTATTCTAAAAGTCTGAACAATGAGTTCATCAATCGCTTCTTTATTGCGTCATTCTTAACGCATACTTATTCATTATTACATATTTACTAGTTGCGCCCCACTATTTCACTTTGTTAAGTTTTTGTTCACAACCACTGGCCCATATACCAATTTGTATATTTTGAAATAATAAAGTTCCGTTTAAAAATCACACCCCCCATTTAGCGCTTTGTAAAGGACCTTAACCTGATGTTATATGATCTGTAAGCTTCCTTAACAATGGAGCTACCAAGTACAAAAAGGATTTTCAAATCTGACTGTTACACAGATTAGCGCGATGTCATTGGATAGTAAGTGTCGAATTTGAAAAAAAATTGTTTGTTGTATATTAGTTTGGATACGGTTAGTCGTAAGTCAGTAATATTGGTTAAATTCCCGATATTGGGTCTTCTGTAATAGAGCGATCGTATTTCCAATATAACAAACAATGTAGACCCAACAACATTACATATCTACATATTACGTAAACTTCGTTGTAACATGACATTGAATATGTATCGAATACGTCATTGTATTAAGGGATATGACTATGAATTTTGACTACACAAAACAAAATAGCGGACTGTATAATTATAGCGGTGACATTGAGATTGCGTGTGTACATTCTTCAATAGAAATAGTAACGCCTTCAGGCAACCGTGACCGTACCCCAATAAGCTATAAAATTCTCAATGCCGAAGCTCACATGAACCGAGGCAAGTTCAAGTAGAAAATCGATCCAGGTGTTCGGACGTTTCCGTCGGTCCTCGGGCGTCTCCGGCTAACATTAGCATCAACCACAATTTGTTACGACAACTAAAAGCCTAGAAATTCACCAGCTTAAGGGACCTAAAGGAAATATACTATACGTAATTTATTATACCGTTATCAAAATTGAATTAAAACAAATATTTTTACATACTGGTGATGGAATTTGTTACAGAAATTAATATAATAATTTCATTCGGGCATATTTTATTTGGATATTCTTTATAAACCTAAAGGCACGTTACAAATGGAGCGCTTTATCGCGTTGAGGCATTCTCTACCAATCGAGTTGGAGTAGAAAATATGTGGTAGGTAACATACATAAGTTATGCATGAAAAACAGACAAACGCAAATAACAAAACCGATTAAAATCGTTTTCTGCATTGGACTATCAATTTTCATATTTCACTACTTGTGAATCCACTTTTCTACAGAATAATAAATTGAATGTTTCATCGCGAAACCGAGTTTTAAGCTGCGAACAAAACATCGTAGAACACGATAGCTTACGGGAATTATCGCCGAGTTTGTTTGAAATACCGACTGCTTATAATTCTAAATAGAAACGCAAATGTTTGTTGATTTATAGCGGTAATCAATACAGTAACGAATTATACGCTTGTTATAAAATACTTTGACTTTGATACCGTTTGTTATGTTTTGATTTATGTTTGCTCGTTTTGTTGTATTGTAATAATTTCTTAGGAGTATTATTATTTTTAATTTGATTATTTATTTTGGATGAGAGACACGGGATTCATAGGTTAAATAAATGACTGAATACTAAAATTTATTGCAGCTGTCTGTAGCCATTTATTAAAATGCAATATTTTTACGCGGCGAAATAACCGTTTCGTATTTAGGCGTTATTTTGAATCCAAGCCGTGAATCGTGACACTCGCGCGTTGACGCCAGGGAACCGTGGTCTAGCGCATTCTTCTCCCCAAGAACAAATGCCGACGATGATGCCGTTGTGGAGTAGCGGGCCGCCAGAGTCGCCCTGGCACTGGTCTCGGCCGCCCACATCGAGCCAGCCAGAACACAACATGTTAGCGGTGACGGTGCGACGGATTGCAGCATATCGGTTCGCACAAACGCTTTGGTTGACAACCCAAACTTGAACATGTCGGAGCTGCTCAGAAGAAGGACCGCGGTACTGAAATGTGAATAACAAAAAAAAAAAATTCTAGCTAAAAATTTATTCTGGCTAATCTCAGTCAGATATGATAAATTCGATTAATGCGTTATATCTACAAGACTAACTACAATATTACCTTTATCATCGTCTTCCTTACACATATAATTATTATTAATCAGCCACGTCAGCAACTTTCGTCATTCACAAGCGTAGTATTAATAAATAGCTTTCTAAGAAACTGTCAAATGAGGACTATATAGAAGTTAAATAAATTGCTATTGGTCTTATGTGTAACTAAGAAGAATTACTGATGTCACTTACGGATGTTGCACCCCATCCAATAGCCCAAACTTGTTGATTGTCGCCGAGGTTATAGTTGGCGCCGGCGATTCTTCCAGGACTTACATTGTTGTTGAAGCCGAAAGCGGAAGCAGAGTGGAGGATTGCTATATCGTTGTCTAGGATGCCACGATTGAATGATGGGTGATTAATGATTCTATTGGTATTGTGTACAACGCCGCCGCTGTTGGCGTTGGTGGAACCTACACGTATACGCCATCTAGAAGCTGCGGCTCCGCTAAAATATAATTGTAAAAATTATAAATACATGTTAAAAGCTATCGCATCATAACGCTTTTATAATAAAAGCTTTTAATTCGGCATGACCGAGGGCCAACAAAAAACAAACTTTAGTTATAAAAATTGTATCTGTAAAAACTTTATGGACAATCCTAAAAAAAAAAACACTTACATAAAGCAATGCGCAGCTGACAAAATACATCTATTGTTCAAGACGGACCCGCCGCATGACTGCCTAAAACTCACTCCAGTCAAGGAAAACAGCAGTGACGCTCCGAAAGGATACTGCCCGATGCTAGTAACAGAACCCCCTACAATTCTTTGTTGTTTCCCTGGAGCGGCTGAAAACAGTATTCAATGGGTTTTCTTCTAGGTAATTAACTTTGATAATTTTAGGTGGTAAAAAACTACATACAGAAAGTACTAGTTCTCGCAAGTTAAAGGCAGTCACGTTCGCCAGTTTGTTTAACGGTCTGAACTGAATATCTTAGGAATGCATGAATAATACGAACATGTGAAACTATTGTTTTGGTATTCATAGTATGGCGTGTCCAACTAATATAACTCCTATGATGTATGGGCACTAACAACCTGTTCAAGTCGACGTGGCCCTAGTCGTACTACAAGCACAAGCCACCAAACCAAATAAATATGGCGACAACGACTTCGCTAAGATTGTTTCATTCAAGTAGGTTTGCATTTGTTGAAGAAAATCTAACTCTACTGTTTTCCGAAAATGTAACTCTTATTTTTTAAATAATTTCCTTCTTACCTGATACCGCTACCAAGCCGAGGGCCAACACCAGCAATACGCGCATTTTCACTCTTATAGATAGATTTGCAGCTATAGTAGGCCTTTATATAGCTTTTATTATCTCTTTCGTTCACATAATCAATGGATTTGAGAAAATAAAAGAATTTATAATATGTGTTACTGATAAAATTGTCCATTAATCAACGATACCTCAAATATTTCATATTATACTAACGGACCCGATCACTCGTTCTGTGGTTCAGTATATAACTTAACTGGCCTCTTAATAGTATTATTATCATTATTAAATGAATTATCCGTCGTGGATGTCAACGCTGCATCAGTGAATGTTTGGTCCTTACGATTGTCGTTTTCCAACACTTGAAACCAGCAACATGGTAACTTACCGCACCTGTTGGAAACTTATGGAAATAACTGCAACGATTTGTACTATAAAAAAGTTTAATTTGAAATAAAAAATAATGTCGACACTAATCCAGATAAAAACTATCCTATATTTTAAATTGGACCAAATAACATACAATGTGCAAAATTTCTTTAGGATTGGCTAAATAGCTTTGGAATGCATCGAAGACATATCCTCTGACAGGAGATACATACATACGTATATATTTATTTAATTTTGCATTTTATTTACGATAATATCTTATTTTATTTTTGAGTCGATCTTAAATCTCAATTTTTCAAATTAGTCCATACCAATAAACTCAAGAAGTTGCGTATAATCAATGTGTGTGCAAACTTAAGAACCGAATGTGGGCAAAGCTCCGGTAACTATATTGTGGCAAAAAATTATTTAGAAATTTTAGTTTCATAGAAACCTTAACATTTGAAATAATACAAGATTTTTTTGTTATCTTATTACGTACGCTGTACTAAATAAAATAATTACTATATTGCTGATGTTAAATATACTAATTGCACGTTTGGAGGAAAGTTAAAACGTTCTAAAGACAAGACTTAGACGGTTTTCGCCAACTTCGTTTGTTAACAGCTCTTTCGGACTTAGCATCGCCCTCTCAATGTTGAAATTGCACGCATCCGTGTACTTCATACACACTCGTCACTTAATGTGCTTATTATATACTGCACGTACAGCTGTACTTCACTTTTGAATATCCAGATATTACATTGAATCAGCCTGAAAACTCTAATAACGTTTATATCTGAGGTAAATTCTGTCTGAGATAAATAACTAGCTATGCTTTTGTTGTTTTAACTTCGATCAAATCATATATTTCAATACTAAGATATGAATTAAATTTCGATATTTCCCATCTGTCAGGGGTCCCATGACCGAGAAATTAATTGTTTTGTACTTCTTGGTCCCTTTAAGCAAATCCTAATATAGATACTGTGAGTTTGTTGTGTTCCATTTTCTGAGAAACGGTGCCTTAGATAACAAAGTATGTAATTGTAAATTGTACATAAATTCCAAATCTGTTTAATTGAGAAACCATAATAGATAAACCCCTTCTTCTGTAAACGTTTTTATTATGAATCGATCTGTACGCCTTCAATTTGCAAACGGCGCTCTTAATTTTTATATAGGTACAAGAAGTAGCATTCTACCAAACTTCCAACGTGGTTAACTTCATAATTACACAATATAATGGATCTCAAAAATGTTACTCGTTTTTTTAAGAAACTCACGTAGCCCTAATATAATGTTTCTGTTTTGTAAGTGTCAAATGTTGTTGAACCTAGTGGACTTTGCAGTTTCACCGAGCTTTTGTTTGAAGTCATAGTGGCCCTACCTAAAGTACGAGTAAGTGAGTCGAGGAGGGGTTCGAGTGAAACTCAGTAACCGCAGGATGAAATGATATATATGTCTCGAGCTCGCTGATTCGCTTCTTCAAGAAGAAGGAAATGAGCTGCGAGTCACACTGACATAATATCGTAAATAACATATTATGTACATATATGTACATTAATACAATATATTGAAAATACCAAGCTTACAATTACGTTACAGTAAATCTAATGTTTTGTTCGTAATCTTGGCATATCTTGCATGCTGGTAAATATTTATCTTTATAGTTTGTTGGGCTACCATTAAGATATCAATATTTCAGACGTGTCGAATCCTTGTCATAAATTGTCATTATGATATCTTAGACAAGTGATTAATGACTCGGATCTTAGTATGTTTCAATTTGCTTTGAAAAAATAACAAACAAACGACAACGACATAAGCGGATAGATAATTATTATCGTCGTTGCTGGAAAGAGCCAGCTGCAGTGGACCGATGCCCATGCACATTTTCCCTGTAGTTCGGGACCAGGATACAGTTGTAATATCTCCTGCCTGTCGTGAGAAGCGACTATGAGGAGGATTCATGGGCTGCGAGCGGCCAGAGTGGAAATACTCACCGTCCATCCAATGAGCCAGAAAAGGCTTAGAACGTTACGTCAAGTGGTTTATGAAGTATTTGACTTTGGAAATCGTAAAGATTTATTACTGACTAATTTATTGACTCATCAATATTATGGAACAGTGCCCGATAGTGATATTTAAAAGTAGAGATAAACTTGAAATTTGGAATGTGTGTAGGTTTCAGGACTTAGGTAAATATATAACACTAAAAACTACACATTTTTCTCGGAGCGTTCTGATATAGAGGGGGAGGGAAAAGGAAATATCATAGCATGCGACGAAATTTAAGGGACATTTATCACTTCTTATCTATCATTTTTTTATTAATTGAGCTCAGAAGTGACAAGACCCTTCTTATCTCTAGGATACATAACTGAACACCTAATATAATGTTTGTTGAATTAAAAGTTCAATTAATTGCTTATATGTATTTCCTCTCTTTCTTCAGCCATTACTTTGCTGTTACACATTTTTATGTATACTGTACATACTGTATACTGTACACATTATAGTTCAAAGTTCTCTCTTTTGTCATCGAATGTACTCATCACTACATAGTTTAAAACAAAGTCGCTTTCCGCTGTCCCTATATCCCTATGTATGCTTAGATCTTTAAAATTACGCAACGGATTTTGATGCGGTTTTTTTAATGGATGTAGTGATTCGAGAAGAAGGTTTATATGTATAATAATATATGCGCGGGACGAAGTCTCGGGTAAAAGCTAGCACATTCATAAATTTAAATATTCAAACAATCTTAGAAATTATTAAGCCATGATAATATAAAGAAAAAATATATTGAATATAAATAAAGATAAAAATAATAAATAACGTAAAGATAAAATATTAATGTTTTCTTATAGATATGTATAACTGGTTAGTGGACCGTACTTGATACAATCGGATTTTTATTGCATTTGCAGTTCAACTAATCCATATTTTGGTATGACTGCACCGGGCAACAGAGGTGTTACTTTTTAAAGTGCGGCCGCAATTAGTTGATTTCTCCATGGTAAAGTCCACACTGTCACACAAATGAAAATTTTCTTAATATTTAAATATGCTGAAAAAGTAGTGGGGCGTGCCATTTGACTTTAGACAATACACTTTATCTTTGTATAGGCATTTAATAAAAAACAGCACTTTTTAACCGACTTCAAAAAAAGGAGGAGGTTCTCAATTCGTCTGTTTTTTTTTTTTTTTTTTATGTTTGTTACCTCATAACTCTGGAACGCGTGGACCGATTTCGAAATTTTTTTTTTATTCGAAAGGTGGTGCTTCCCGTTGGGTCCCATTTTATTTTGGTCAAGATCGGACCATGGGTTCTATGAGAAAACCATAAAAGTCATGAATTTCCAGCGGCAAATGGACTGTTTTCTTACTGGAAATGGAATTAGAATTGAAATGGATTCTTTGTTTACCTATTGGAAAGGATGTAGGGTACTTTAATGACAGTTTGGTCACATTCTGATTATGGGATCCATGACCAAGTAACGGAACTCTTCAATTCTTAGGAGCACATTAAC
>DWDX01001283.1:0-19490 GCA_018245675.1 Agara michaeli | reverse complement strand
CGCGGGTGGCGGCCGGCAACGGAATCGACTGACTCGTTTAATCTGTCTCAATTTTGTTTTTAGTCGACTCACCTGCTAGCGCAGCGCGGCGGTAGGGCCGCGGTCGTGATTCGTTTTTTATTTCCGTCGCGCGTGGTAAACCCGAGCACGGTGTGTGCGTGTACGACTCGTCTCGCTGTACACGAAGCGGGCTTTCGGGTACCCGTATACGATGGAAGTGAAAGACGAACCGTATTTAAGGGAATTGTGCCAAATATTCTGTAGACGTGTGGATAGGTGAATAAATAGCTCGTGTTTTGTTTCATTTCTGTTCCTAAACATTTTTAAAATTTGTACTTCTATCTCAAAAAAAAAAGAGAAAAAGGAATGTCACCCGGGAAGCGTTTTGATGTTTAAAAAAAAATTACTGGTTGCATTAAATTTGAACACGATTACAGCAAAAAAAAAAATTCAATTCTATTCACTAATTGTTCGGAATCTCTTGTTCGAGTACTCGGCTGTTTATCTCTCTTGGTTTTTCTTTAGATTAATATTACCTTTGACTTGGAATAAGGTGTAATATTACGTTTATTTAATCATATGACTTGTGACTATTTATTGACGAAAATATTTAACACATGCGGCACACATCCGAAACGTCTTCGCTCGTTTGTTGTTATTGTAAGATATCTTTTGAAAATTTAATAAAGCTATTTGAAAAAAATATGGATATGTATGGATGCTAAGAAAATGTTCCGTTCCAATGCACTGTACGAATCGCCTTTTCATGTTTTCCGAAAATGGCAATTGATATATTTAAAAAATTCATGGATGTTAAGAAATATATATGAATCATCTCTTCGCCTTTTTGTTTTCGTAAAGTCCGGTTATACATTATTGGACAATTAGTATGATATTGATATTGATTGGACATTATGTACGATAAAATCAAAATTATCTTAAATTTTTTGCGTAGATATATTTAATTTTTTATTTCATACACGCCAATAAGTAGTTGTCACAATCATAAATGAAAAGTGCGCTAAAAATACTAATAATAATTGAATATTTCAAATACATAAATTGAAGCTTTTAAGAAGACATCGAGCGAAACTAAATAAAAATCCACATAAATGTTTGCATAATATCTAAATCTTGATATCACATATTTAATGAGAAACGAATAATCGATTTTTTGACGTTTTATTCGATCGTTATAACCATTGTAACGCGTTAACATATGTTTCGGATGTAAAATTAAAAATTCTCTTTTAGTCTATTGTTCTTAATTTGAAATTTCTCCTCTTGCTGCGTGTTTTGAAAATGTTATTTATATATAGTCGTGTGGTACGACCGTTGTGAATTGACGACCTCGTTTGTATTTGAATAGGATGTAAGATAGCTACACACAATAAGTTTTTCTGTCTTGGTAGATTGCATAGAATGGATTTTGTATTATCATTGAGCTAGCAGTATTATGATCGATAGGTTTTTTTTTTTTTTTATATCTGCGTGTAATCTTTAGGAACAGCGAATGAGTAAATAGCTAGGTTATCGACAGCCCGACTGTAAACGTTTACATATATTTTGTTCAATCGTACGCGTTGCTGACCCGAGGAGTACTATGCGGGACCCGTTGTCAATTGTAAATTGTTCTCAGTATTTTTTCAATAACTATAAGCTTACGCCCGCGAGTGCATCTAATGATAAGTGGAGTGTAGTTTAGAATGTAAATACGCTTGCCTAGAAAGTGCCTATTGAATCTTGTATAAAACTATATTTCGCATTGTCGGCTTGCTGTATAAGTGTCGACGACAACTTTTATTAATCCGACGACTTTGTAAGGAGTTTTATGAAGTCCATTCTATGACGTCCGCGACGAGACCGATTCGGTTGAGATTACTACGCCGTGTAAATAATGGTGGGAAATATTTATTATATATATGATATATGTGATATTCTTCACAATAGAACATACTAAGTGTTTATGTAAACACAATATATATATACAAATGTAAATATTTGAACGGTGAAATTTTCTCATGGACATCTTTTTACAGTACAATGCGCGAAACTTTCGTAATGGTCTAGTCCTACATTGTCCATATACGGCGTTTTAATATTCGTAGAGCAATAACAAAGGAGAATATCATTGAGAATAACGGGATATAATATGTATTTCATATTGCTTGGTATGTTGTATTGGGCAGACATAGAACGATAATAAGGTTTCCTTATATATAAATAATGTAAGTGTGTAAATAAAATATCCACGCAATATGATTATAACGTGAAAGGTTTGTGTAGATTTGTGTATTGTTATGAATGTTACTATATGTATATCGTTCATGATTTGATTCAGTGTATTTATTTACGGTGCCAGTAACTAGTGTCGGTTTTCCTCTTTAGACATATCAGTAGCACGACTATCTTTTTTTTTTATTCACCATGATCGAAGTTGGGTCTTGCACACGTTTGACGGCCTACGGCTGAGCTTGACGACCAAGGGCGTTTTAGTCTGTCGGTTTTTGAAACGCTATCTGGCGCAAAATAAAATAATAATTGTAATACTATTTGTTCTCACACATTCCGTTATCGAAGACTTGCGGTTTTTGATTTCATTTGACTTACGATTTTAAAAAAAAAAAATCACAAGGTGTGTACTTAAATTATGTCCACGCGTACGCTTAGGACTAGCAATTTGAATTTATCTTCTCACTATATGACTATCATAATATATTTGTAAAATTTAGGAATCTTTTTCTTCTGTTATTACTGATTCTTATTTTGTTATGTAAGCTGACAACACTGTTTATATACTGTCAACTTTTTTTTTGTTACAAACGGACCGGAACGCGTTCACGACAAGAATTTATATAGTATATAACAATTTAGTGCTAGTCTATTATTTATCTGCCTGCAGAGTCGATGCTGCAAAGGATGCGGTACGGTATTGGTGACTCAGACGATGTGATGGTGTGCAGTGAATGTTCAGTACGTTAAATATTTGCTTCTTGTTGACTATGTGTTATCGATGTTGATTCTTGAGTCACCTTAAGATAAGTTGTCCAATAAGAGTTACAAAGGTAGATTTAGCATTTTCACATTATTAATAGCTCAAAATGTGTCCGGAGGGGATAGACAGTATCAATTCAGCCGTGCTGTGCTGCACCACACATATGTTTAAGACTAATGTGTATATTTATAGTACCTCCACAGAAATCGTTATTACCTACGTGTATGTGACAGTGTTTTATTTTTGTATTTTGATAAAATTTGTGTAAATAATTTTCTTATTTTATTGATATTAAACTCGATTAATCAGAATGAATTGTTTTTGTTTTTGTTTTTTTTTTGCCTAATTAGCCCGTTTGTTGAATTTTTTTATTTGAGATTGTATTAATGTTTTCGTCTTTTTTGGTCGTTATTGGGTTGATATAGTTTATTAGGAGGGGCACAGTTGTCTTATTTATTTACTTACCTTTCGACGTCTTTGTCCGGCGCCCACTTCCCTATCAAACAACTTAAAACACTTCAAGGTACTTACTTCACAGCATCTTAGGGTGCATTGTCGGTTCCCGTCGGGCGTGATCCCGGCCGAACAAAACAAGCCTTGCGAGTCTCCCATATCGGATTTTAACTGACGTCATTTTATTTTTCGTATTCCTCTCTGCACACCCTTTCATTTGATACCCATATAGTGGAGGTGCACAGAAATGAATTCTTCCGCCATCTCGGGGCCTTATCATTATGATTTTGTGCTACAATTAACCATGCATGGTCATCTAAATAAAAAAAATCAGTTATAAGATTGGACCCGCACATACGAACTAACTTACAAAGCAAGTTGAATAAACTTATAATAAAAGCCGAAAAAGAATGTGTCAGAGTAAAATAAATTATGGAGTACGGTGGGACGGGAAGCTTAAAATTTTGAAACTACACAGGAGATAATGAATTTCAGTATATTTATATTTAATGTAGAAAATAAATTATTGTTTGATACTATATATTTCAAAGTAATTTTCTTTAAATAAATTTTACAACAATTTACTACTGATTAAAAGTCATAGTCTTGTGACCATATTAAAGAGCTATTTCCAAATAAAATATCTTTAGCAATCTCAACTTGTTAGCTTGCGTTATATCGACTTAACATTTATTTTATAAAAAGTTCCTTATATAAAAGCTTTTTAAAACACTAGAATAAAAACTATTAAAAATGGTAATGTATGGGTAATTGTGTAAGTAAATTGTTAAAGCAAAATCCAAATAATAGTTGGATAAGACCAGTAGTACGGTCGGTATTTGCCATAAAATATAGACAGAAATGTCATCAAGACCACAGCAATTCGAATAGTTCCAAGTAAGCTTAGCTATCGATAACCGAATTGGTTCTGGTAACAGTCACGTCTCTAACGTCATAATTGTTGACATTTTAAATTTTTAGTCTGTACAATTTATTTTATCTGTGGTTCTTTTTATTGTGGACGGGTAAAGAGAATGTGAGTTTCGCGAAGTTCCGAAATATATCTAAAAGTATCTATGTAATAAATTATATTTTGAATTAAATATAACTTTTACCGAAAAGTTTAAACATAATACAGTGTCGCCGCCAAAAGATTTTTTTCACAGGCATAATATTTGGCTATAACATTTATAATGAAAATCTTGTAGAATTCGTGTTGACATTGTCACATTTAGCTGGTTACTTTAGTTTATACGTGAATAAAAGGTTACAAAGCTCATTGGACTTTTAGTACAGTGAAAGTAAAGTGTTACAAGTTAAAAGTGTGTGAAAGTAGCAAGAAATGGATTGTTTTGTTTGAAGGTTAGTTTTGTTGCAGATCCATCCAAGATGGGTAAGATTATGAAGCCTGGTAAAGTGGTGCTGGTCCTGAGCGGCCGGTACGCGGGCCGCAAGGCCATTGTGGTGAAAAATTACGATGAAGGCACGTCGGATAAACCATACGGCCACGCTTTCGTCGCCGGCATCGACAGGTATCCCCGTAAGGTTCACAAGAGGATGGGCAAAAACAAAATTCACAAACGCTCGAAAGTCAAGCCTTTCGTCAAAGTAAGTATTTGTGTCCTAAGTTCTCAAAAATTATATTAAAACAACCATCTCTGTCTGATTGCAATGACGATAATCTATCCGTCTAGTTTCATGTTTTTAACTTTACGATGTTTTAGCGTTTGCTCTTACTATGGTAATTTGAGTTGTTCGATTACTTCAAAACTTGATGTTAATATTGTTGGTAGTTTTAATGTTACTAGTCTTAAGCTCGCCAAGCAAACGCTTTTGTGAATTGTGGGTATAGAATCAAGGATCCTAACCAAAAATTTCGGCCTCAAAGTACGCAGATATGAAAAAATCATTTGTACTAAGATTTCTTTGTTAATATCTAAGTAACATTACAGTATATACATTGCCAGTCAAAAATAGGAGACCGCCTTGTAAAAACAAGATAACACTCAATATAAAGCTATAATTATCATAATAACACACTATCATAATAACTCAATAATTAAAAACATTTAAATTGTGCTAAACTATCAAAACATTAAATGCAAATCATAAGACAACCCATATTTTAATTGATTTATTTTTGTATTGAATGACTTGCAAAATACTTGTATACAAGCTATTATTGTTTTTTATGAGATTCTCGTCTAGCGTTGTCCAGCATCTTGATGTGTAGAAGGCCATAGTTTTTACGACCATTTCCATTTAGCTCATCATATAATAGCTCTGCCTACGTATAGGGGATATTGATGTCATGTATGTATGTTTGGTAATCATTATTTTCAGGTTGTAAACTACAACCACTTGATGCCGACCCGGTACTCGGTTGACTTCAGTTTTGAGAAGTTCAGTGCCAAGGACCTCAAGGATCCCGCTAAGCGCAAGAAGCTCCGTTTTAACACCAGAGTGCGCTTCGAGGAGAGATACAAGAGTGGAAAGAACAAATGGTTCTTCCAGAAGCTTAGGTTCTAAGGTGTACTTTTAAATAAAAATAATAGCAAAACAATTTTGTTTTATTTGTATACAGCCTCTCTAGACCTTTACAAAATCTAAATATGGACATAAATTGTAATTTCTGGTGTAAGTGGTTATGTATGCGTAGTTTGTGCTTTTTCTGTGAATAGTGTACTGTAGGAAGAATGGCCCAGCAAATTTATCTGACTTAAATATGCATGTTAAATCAGTACACCAATGTTTTGTTTGTATTTGGATTTAAATTAGTCAAATTTCTATTTATTCTAAGCAAAACTAGACCGCTATGCTGGAATATTGCAAAATTTGCCTGTTACAAAAATATTTTTGCTAAAGTATTGTGCCAATATCAGATATTAAATATATTATGCATTATATACATAATTGATTATTCAGTAACAACAAATCAAATGTTAGCTTCTTTGATTTCAATTATATCACACAAATTATCATAAAAAAGGCACTAAACATGGTATTGGAATGAAACAAGGTGTGGTATATAATTGCTTTATTTTTAAATAAATTATTTATTTAGATAAGCAGTCTATAGTAAAATAGCCTATGGATTGATTACAGAAATCTACAAGTTGCAATCAATCAACGCATTAAATATACCATGAAAAAATAAGGGTTAAATATCGATCAGTAGTGAGATTACAAAATTGTGAATAAAATGGTTGATAGTACTACTAAATACATTGAGTTAAATTTATTGTAACACGCCTTAAAATTTATATAGATCAGGGGTTCACAAGTTTTTTTTCACTGATTCCATTTACAAATCCATGGGCACCTCAGATTCGTGTGGATTTAGGAGACAATTTTGTAACAATCTCACGATTTCTCGAGGAACCTTTTGGGAAGCGCTGATATAGACTAAAAATTCTTTAATTAATGACATTACAATTTTTACAATAATCAAATATAACATTCTCTGTCACATGTTCTATTCATACTACATGGCATTACAATTACAATAGATTTATTTTACGGTAATGAAATTCTACACTTTGAAATAAATTATTTATTCTAAATAATATAATGCAAACAGATACTGTAAAGTATTGTTTAATACACATTCCTGTGTTGTTCATGTAATTTCAATTTCATAATTCAATAGCACTAAGCATGTAAGCTGATAGCTGCAGCGAATCACTGAGTTTTGTGTTTGATTCGCAATTATAAGTGGCAGTGGCCTATTTAGCGTATGTTCCTATCATCACGCGGCTAACAATTTACCGATCCTTTCGTCCAACTTCTTTATTTCCTTCTGCAGGCTGTCTATGTTGTGAGCGAAGACCTCTTGCACTCCTTGGAGGAGTTGCTTATTGTTCTGAACGCCACTGGCTATTGTACTTTGCAGTGTTTCCAGCTCTGTTACCGATTTACCGAAATTGCTTGCTGCGGAGGAGAAACATTTTCGACTATTACATTTTATCTCAGAATAGGGGAGAATTCGTGTGCGCTTCTGATAGTGTTTTTTTTAACATTTGCAGTAATAATTTAATTTTAAAATTAAACGAAATTATTCTACTTTAACTGAAATTTACCTTGATTGTGTAGAGCTTCGAGCGCCTCCATACGCTCCAATATTTCGGAATGAGACACGCCATCAATTTGTTTCAATAATTTGTACAATTCATTGACCTGCAAAAATGTACTCGACTGTAACAATTTTAATATCAAAGGATCCTAACCTAATATAATAACCACATTTTAACAGTGCCCTCTTTATTTATTACTTGTCCTTGTAAGATTAATAGATTTTTTTAACCCCTTTAATTAAGCTTCGATAATAATTACCATAGACAAGAATGTCGACATATATAGTTTATTATCTATTACAATAATATCTTGGCATGTACCTGAGTACAATGATACATTCGTTTTATCACTTAAAATTGAATAACACTTGCTGTATTGTTGAAGGAATCCATCTTGATGAAACCGCCACACTCAAGAGAAGTTATATGGATATTATTTTTAGAGATGTGGAAGGCCTGCCGGTCCGCGCTTGGCCAAGGAAAAAAAGGGCCGAAGAAAAAGTAAATGGCACCTTGGCGTCCAGGTCGGGGTCGGCGGGCTTGACGGCGGCCTTGAGCGCGTCCACGTTGGCGAGCAACGTCGCCGCGCGCGCCTCCGCCGCCGCTAGTTCGGCCGGCCGCAGCAGCGCCGCCTGCCGCGCCAGCGTGCCCGCCGCGCCGCACAGCGTCGCCTGACACAAAACTACTGGATAACGACCGAACTGGACCATAGACAATGGACAATACCAGCTATCTGTTATTTAACTCCAATCGAAATGTAGTTTTAAAATGTCGGTTCGAGATAGTATTGTGATCATATGACTAATTTCTCATTGTATATTGAATAGAAATTACTTGTATATCGAAGGTTAACAATTTTATAAGGTTAAACATGAAATCCAACAAATGTTACAAATACTGTAGGAACTATTCATATTTTATGTTCCAAGAGAAATATTTTACACGTTACTGCTACATACATAGATGAGCTATTCATCTCACCTCGCCGGTAGCTGCTTGTAGTCTCCTAAACGCCTCCTCGTCCCTGACGCCTGCCGCCTGTTCCAATTTGTGTAATCTAGTAATAAAATATATAATCAATAGTCGTTGATACATTAGCCGATGTAAAAAGGTTCATAACTATACTAGATCACTGACCTGTATTCAAGCTGGGCCACTCTCTGGGTCTGTGCAAGATTGACTTCTGGTTTAAGTTTCAGATGCGCCGTTATGATTTCACCTCGCTTTATTTTACCATTTGTAGATAAATACTCTCTGTGAAAAAAAAATGAGAATAACAAAATTGAAATACCATATGAGCATCACTTGCATAGTTATGCAAAAAAATAGTAGAAGTCTTTAAAGCGGTTTAATATCATCCAACAAACTACCTTGGATTGGCCACTAATCTATAGTGGTGATCCAGCAATCCACATTAAAGCAGTATGGTAAAGTATGTCTAGGGCTCCCAATGTTTGATGAAAGAGCTGCGCCCAGCGATGGGATGTAAAGGAAGTTGCAGCCGGTGCACTTACATATTAACAACATTTTATTAAGTGGTACTCGTTAACAATAAAATTCACTAAAATTAATTTTTAATACATCTTATAAAAAATTATTTTATGAAAATAAATTAAAATGAGGCTTAGAATAGAGTTTTCTAAGTCATTTACTTTAATTTCTCAGCCTTGGGATCCACTTGTTCGCCCTCCTCCAACTTCAGTTCTTCGAGCAGCTTCTTTGTGGCATTAATTTGAGCTGCCAGCTTTGAATGTTCCTCCTAAAATGTGCCAGTGAATATGGAATAATTATTGATTTCTTAGTATAGGCCACATAAAGACTTTAGGGCAGTATCAAAACCAGTATAAGTTAGTATTTGAGCTATTAGATACAACAACAACAACAACAAAATACTATCACACCAGGTCCCTAACGGGGGAAGGCAGAAAGTGCCAAATACCTCTGTTCTTACAAACCTGACCTGCTATTAGATGTTGGCCAAAATGAATTGCTACTCTCGAGGACTGATATAGTCACCTCTAGTATACACGTAGGCATACATATACAGCCTCCATAGTAAACATAGGTGTACAGTTGGTACATCTCCAGAACTATAATGAAATTTGACCACCTACCCAAACAAAGGAATTAAAATATACTACACCTTTTCACTTTCAGTAGCCTTCGTCTCTTCCTCGGTAACCTGTTCCAGTAGCTCGGAGAACTCACACCGTAGTCTGTTATAGCGTTCTAGAGTTGTCTCTGGTTCCCCTTCAGCCGCCAACTCCCACTCTCCAGCCCTGCGGTGGTAATTCATAAAGACTATTTTGCCAGTTGGGCCTGTCTTAGAACTTTTTGCTAAATCCTTCAAAGTATTGCAAATATTGCTTCATTGATCTATATTACAGTTTTCATCAATAATAATAACAGTAGAAAAATTTGGTGCCATAAATTTTCATATGGTTTTTTTGTAAATCATAAATGAAATGTTACAGTTCAAAGTACTTCAATGGTATATTGGCATAGATATGATATACATGAAACCTTACTTGTATCCGATACGGGTTTTCCTGCTAAGCCTGTCCGAAAAGTCTACAGAGCCAGTGAGGAACTTCCCTTTGAACCTACTGAATGAATCCTTCACAGACAAGTGCAGTTGCTCAATACATTCGTTTTCTTCCTCCTCAAATGGCTCTGGCTGGTCCGCTTCCGGCAGATCACCAGTCTCGTAAACGTCCGGTTGATCGTATGCCTAAACAATTAAGTGAATTTAGAAATACAATGTTATTATACCACAACATGTTTAGAGGTTGATAGATAAATTTAAACACACGCGGAACGTGTAATAACTCATTGTCTACTTTTTATCTATTTCAATAATTGCGGCAGCCGTATGCAAATAAAATTGCAATTCCATCTAAGGTGACAGTTTATGAAATCGATAAAATATAGTTTGTTTGGCTCAATACTTACGATACCAGGTAAATTCTCGTACTTTGGGTCTGCCATTTTCATCAAACGAAATTGCAGTTTATAAGTTACTTGTTATACACTTATATTATTACAGAGGGAAGATTGCTGTTTAACTTTGGTTAATAATATTGTAGCGAAAGGTGACGTCACTCACTTGTCTTTCATGATCGTATGTTATTGTCAGTGTGACTTTAGCGTTTCGTTTTATTTATTTTATTGTAATTTATTTTGATATATACTTTTAAAATCCTACCTCGCTGGGATCTTTTTTATTTTAACATTACTGAAGCGTTATAAGTTAACGTAAATGTCTTCTTTTATTACTGTACTGATTTTAATAGGTTACAACTTAGGTACACGTCATAACATACCCACGTCATATTTGACTTTTGATCTACATGAGTCACCGATAATACTGAATCTACTTTTTCGCAATAGTTCCGTCATATAACGTCGTGTTTGTATACCCCGTTCTCTGTGCGTTATAAATTTCTTTTGCCGGTGCACGTTTGTAATTTAGGGAAGCAATAAATATATAAAATGAGTCTTCAGTGGACGATTATTGCGGGCTTTTTGTATACGGAAATCGCGATTGTGTTGCTTCTAACATTGCCGATCGCCAGTCCGTCGAAATGGAAAAAGTTTTTCCAATCGAAGTTTCTAGCATACGTAAGTGCACAGGCCACGATATACTTCCTGGTGCTGATCGGCGTGCTCGTGTTATGCCTTCTGGATGCGATCCGTGAAATGCAGAAATATTCTAGCCTTGAGCAATCTGATCACCAACACTTGGACGCCGAAATGCAAGGTAACATGCGCCTTTTCCGCGCTCAAAGGAACTTTTACATATCTGGGTTCGCTCTTTTCCTACTCATTGTAATTCGTCGACTGGTGCAAATGATTTCTGAATTGGCTACTTTGCTGGCTCAAGCTGAAGCGAACTTCCGTCAAGCTCAAAGTGCAACAGTAACTGCCAAAACCCTTCTGCAAAAGCAGGGATCCGACGATGAAAAGACCATGAAGGAACTCGAGGAACTGAAGAACCAGATATCGACTCTTGAAAAAGATTTGATTAGAGAGAGAAAGGATAAGGAGGCTGTGAAGTCGCAGGCGGAGAGTCTCAACAAGGAGTACGACAGGCTGGCCGAGGAACATAGCAAGCTGCAGAAAAAAATGACCGTCGCTGGCGGAGATAAGAAGGATGAATAGGTGCATTTTACATGTCATTGTTAATTAATCATTTTATTATATCTACCTATTTTAAAATCTGTACTAAGCAACCAACGTGTAACAATTATGTGCATTACTTACAAGCACCATAACGCATTCGAAATATAAGAAATGCTTTGAAATGTTAAAATATCTTTTAAGTATTAATAACTATACTTCACTGATAATTACTTTGAGCCTTATACACCTATCTCGTTATCAATCATATGAAGTGAGCTGTGATTCTTCTTTTTTTAAAATCAATAACAGTCTGTCATTGTAAATTATTGATATTTCAAATCCTAAATTCTGATCTTAGGGGGTATATAGTCATGCTTACGACATATACATATGCTACAGACCCAGCAGACAGCGGCTGAAAGATGTTTGCATAAACTTATAATGAATAGAAAATAATTGTCTGTATTAAACCTCATACTGTCAAAGTTTCAAAAGTGGTCCCAAACCAATCATACCGTTTTTTGTTTGTTGCTTCTAATGCCGTCTGTGGAATAGTTTTCGTTTACCCCACACAACTTTAAGTATATCTTAGCATATTCATGATTAGCTAATCTATATGGTTTGGTATGTCTGTGATGACCATAATGATAAATATAAATTTTATAATGTACCCTGTGCTTTAACCATAAAAGGGCTTGAGTATTTAAAGTTTGGAAATGTTAATCTTAGCGTCTAAAATTTTATTCCAATGAATGATTGTATCATTAATGAATATACTAACAGGTGTTTGTACCACAGATTAAGTAATTAATGAACGGTTTCCTGGAACTAACAATATGGTATTATCAAAAATTTATTGACAAACTATGCAAGGTTGGATTGTTTGTCCCGGTGGGGCCAGCTGATGTAATGCTGATGTAATTCTGTGATTCAACACTGACCTTCGGTTACAAATCTGTATTTTTAAACACTACTGTGGGTTTAATGTATGTTGAGACGGTCCACAATTCAGTTTGTCAGTAGCTTTTAGCAACACTTTTTTGATCCATGCTGCATGTGTGTTTTTGCTGCAACTGTTAGAAGTTTACAGCATTCTCCAGCAGTGTAAATTGGCAATAATAAAGGTTACTGACGAAATGGTCTGTTGGATTTTTGTATTTAGGTGAAATCTCCAACGAAGTATAACTCATTTTATATAATGTAATGTTATGTAAAGAAGCTTCTCGTCATCTCTACAGCAGCTGCATATCGGACTGTGGATTGTGTCTTCATGTGACTAGAGGCGACAAGGTTTTTTTTATACTAAATATAGTATAATTTCAAGCAACGATCAAGTACAGTTTATCATTATGCTCGGCCTTTATATCGAAGCAAGTATACCGAGTGCTTGCATCTTCAAATTGAGGAGTGTTTTGGTTGATTTATTTTTGTTATAAAGTCTGATTTAGTTTGTTTAGTCATGGGCATTTGTATTTATGTTTGTTTGTATGCTTTTATTTGTAGGCATTTTTCCAGTTCTAATTAGTCTGGGTTTTAATAATAAATGAAACTTCTGCAACTAAAGAAAGTATATAAGAACACACATATATGTTATGTTTGCGAGCACTTATGAATGGACAACATATTTACATCCTTTCTTTATTTGCACAGTTTTGGTTTCTCATTTATCCTTTGAGTATATTTATTTATTTTTTAATAACATTTTTAATCCGAAATGGAATGTTGTGTTAGTGATAGCAATGTATTCTCCAGGTTTTTTTAAAATAAATAATAAATAAATGAACCAACTGTTTTTTATTATGTTATAGCCTATTTATTATCTGCGTTTTCGCCTAATGGCAAGCGGAGATGCTTTCTAAGGTGTACAGCCTAGAAATTGCCTGTTCACCCTTGGGTCGTTTCACACACCAAGGAGTTCAATATAGGTTTATGTACATAATTTCGAAACCAATTTTGTTAGCCACAATAAGTGATATTTATTTGAGTAAAACCACTCAACGTCCTATCAGAGATTGATATTTCTTTTTTATCTTTATAAGATAATAGTTGTGCCGGGAACGGATTTTAATGGTGTGATGCAACTTTATAATTAACCTTTGAAAATAACTTTAATTAAAATTTTAATCTCACCAAAAAACAAACGATTCTGTCAAGAGAATTATGACAGCAATCAAACTTATCAAATATCATGCTCACTGCATACGGATTTTCTATGATAAAAAAAGCGATGCGAAATCATCAGATTCATAAGTAACTATTGCTTCGCCCATAATACTTTATTCATAAAAATAAAAAATCAACAGAAGTAATCCTGTTATTGTACAAATAACAATTACCACAAATAATATTTATCAAATACACATATTTTAATGATATGGACAATTCTATTTGTAAAGGTGATCATAATATAACCCTGTGAAGTTCTAAAGTAAAAATTGGAAACTTAACAAGAACTATTAAAATCCCATAGACGGCTTTTATGTAGGTGCATGAAATATTCGAGTACAGATAGATAATTCACAAATCCTCTCTAACATGCACGTTGTAGTTTTCATTTTCAAGGAAGCCAAGGCTGTCCCAGAAGGAGCGTTGGCCAAAGTCGCTGCTGGACTTCATCTGAATGTTTTTCGGTCCAAGAATGTCCAAAAAGTTGAGTTCGGGCGAACCGGGTTGAACTGGGATCCATTGTGGACTGTTTGGCATCTTTGGAATTCTGAAATATATTTAATCCTGTTAAATAACATTTAGGAATATACCAAGTACTCATATAGTCTGGAAATATATGTTCTTAACAGGTTAATTTAAAAAAAGAAAAGAAAAAAGTTGAATATTGGCAGAGGTAGATACGAATTTAAAAAAAAACAAACAATTTTACTTAGGTATCTATATAGTTGGATATTTAGGTAACTGCCATGACATGTCTCGAAGAGGCGGGAATAGTTTAATATTTCTGTCTATTTACCAACCTAATTTATATGTTTCATGATGCAATTATTATAGTCGTGATAATTGTTAATTAATATAAATAAGCGACAGAGCCGAGGATAGTGTATCAGACTTTTTACAGACTTTTGACAGATTTCTTAATAATTATTATTTAAAGATTGTGAGAAACAAACGATTAATGAGTCAGTTAATTACACATATATTAAAATGATACAAAAAAATTAAAAGTATATTTGAGGTAGCAAAAATAATTAGTGAATTTTAAAGTGACTGTTAAGTTTGAAAAGATTTTAACAGATTTTACCCAGTATTGGCGTAGCTGTAGACCATCTCGATGAGAGCTTCCTTCATGTTGCTGTCTTCGACTGTGTCCACCTTTTCAGTGGGTAGGAACTTCAGCACCATAAGAATATCGTCAGCGTGACTTACTCCTATATAAGTATTATTATATTATATACTTATATGGTATATATACTTAGTTCGTGTGAGGGCTTATAGTCTTTGGATCAGTGTTGGTCATTAATCAATTACTTTGTCCATTACCCTGTTAATTGACTAAAAAGTAATTACAATTAAATTAATCGCAATTAAACTTTTAATTGCGCCTTGCAATTAAATTAATTTGATTAACGTATGTCAATCGTAACTCAATGAAAATAATTGCAATTAAGTTTTTTAGTTTTTTTACGAAACAATTAAAACTAACAATTAACTTTATTTATCGTTGCGAAATTTGTAAAGGATTTAGGAAAATTAAGCTGCAATTCTCAGACAAATAAAAAGTAACTATTTTAAACGGATTTATGGCGTATTTATTAATGATTACATTATTAATATTATATTTTCCCCCATAGTAAATAGTAAACACGCGATAAATCCGTTTAAAATAGTTTTATTATAATGTGGAATGATCGCGAAAGAGTCACAAATTGTCAGACAGCATGTTCGAGAAGAGAGTGGTATTATAAAATATAATTTAAATTATTACATACATACATACCGTCACGCCAGGTCCCTAACGGGGTAGACAGAAAGCACCGAGTGCCAAACATTAAATTATTAAAATTTGCCCAACACTGGTACCTACTATAGACACTAGTAGTATTGTGTTCCTCTTAATATTTATTTCTGTTAACATTAATTTAATCAATTTCACAAAATACAAATATTAATAATTAATTATTTAAGTTATATATAAATATTAATAATTTATTAACAAAATAATTTAATTTTGTATGATTACTGCGTTTTTTGTGTGGCGATGACAGATATAGCCTTCAGACTGAATTAAGTACGTAATCAAAAATCCACTATTACTGTTAGTTAACAATAGTTTTTACGCAATCACTCAACGATGCAAAACGTAAACGAACAACGAGTCAAACAAAATTAGAATTCCAATATTTTTGAAATGATGCAAATCCTTGCTGATCTGCTTTGCTGATAATAAATATGAGTTTAATATAGTTTTGTAACGTTTCCCTTATTTACAGATGATTAAGTGTGTAACAGTTGTTGTTACTTTAATCGCGATAGCCCTGGGATTTCTAATTAAACTGTACCTCGAAAAAGTGCCCGATGTACCCTACCTAGAGTATCAGAAGTGGTGGGGAGATGGTACAAAGCCAGAGGTCGAAGATCAGTCTATAAGGCCTTTTGCAATAGAATTTAATGACACGGTATGTGATTTTAAATAATGTTCATTTCGTAATGAATAATATTCTTTCCCATACTTTATAGCAATTTTCTCAGTAATCGGAACACATACATGCTAATTATAATAATTAACAATCATTTCTATTTATAATAATTTTGCATTTTTCACTGTACAGATGATAGAAGACTTGAGGAATAGATTGAAGGGCAGGCGCCGTTTCAGAGAGCCATTGGAAGGGATGCGATCAGAGTATGGAATAAACACTAAATACTTAGATAAGGTGCTAAACTATTGGCTTACGGAATACAATTTCAAAGGAAGGGCGGAAAGGTTAAATAGGTTTTCACACTATAAAACAAGAATACAGGGCCTCGACATACACTATATTAGAACAATACCGGATAAAAGGCCGGGTATTACCGTGCTGCCTTTGCTACTTCTGCACGGGTGGCCCAGCTCTTCGAAGGAGTTCGATTCAATAATTCCTATGCTAACAACACCTAGAAGTGAATACAATTTCGTTTTTGAAGTTATCGCTGCAGACTTGCCGGGCTTTGGATATTCAGAGGTTAGCGCTTTTATAGTATGGTTTGTATAAAATGCTTTATGGTAAACGGAAAACGAACGATATTTTTACGACGGGACTGACGTTTGCAGTTTTTCACATATTCATAACATATTTCAGGGTACGAATAAGCCGGGTTTAAATCCGGTACAAATCGGTATATTAATGAGAAACCTGATGAAAAGGTTGGGCTTCGTCAAATACTACATACAGGCTGGCGACTGGGGCTCGCAGGTTGCCACTCACATGTGTACTTTGTTTCCAAATGAAATTTTAGGGTAAGATATTCACAAAACAGTTCAGTACCTTTGCTTCTCTGTTAGTTCGTCGATTTTTTATTCGGTAGCTATTGACTAGTATTAGTATAAACAATAAAAAAATTTGAAACTCAACAATAACACTAGGAAAAAAAAATTTGAAAACATTCAAACTCATACATGTTTTTCTGAAACTTACGATCTAATTTCGTCCAGTACGCAAATTTTAGTGGGGGTACCTAGATTTAAAATCAACAATGTCTCTTACATAGAACTAACGTGCAAGATTCACAGAAAACAGTAAAAAATATGTAAATATTCAAGTAAATATGCACTAAGATCAGTGCAGCAGTGTAGGTATTAAAATTTAGTATCGCTTCGCTTTCAGTTCTTATTCATATCTGTGAATAGTTATGAGTTATTAGTACCATTATTTCTTCGGTATAGTATTATAACCGCTTTGGTGGAAAATAGACGTATAAACTGCAAACTTAAAATGTACCTTCACGATTAAACAAACGGATGAAGTATATGAAATTAGTTGAAATCACTATAAAGTAGTTATACGTATGTAATTTTCACAGGTTCCATTCAAACATGCCAGTGTCTTCAAGGTCAATCAGTATGGTGAAAGTACTTTTGGGCTCCATGTTTCCTAGTTTAGTCGGCGATCCACGACACACTCAGAGAATTTATCCCTTGACAGACTTTCTAAAGTATATAATGAGAGAGGCCGGCTACTTCCATTTACAAATGACAAAACCCGATACTATAGGTAAGATACTTAGAAAAAAAGTTGCATTGAGAATTTCGTCCTGCAGCTTAATTCAAGAAGTCACACGAAATAACAGCGGTTTACAGCTTATAAAATGTTCTATTATAATAATATGCAACTGCAATGCAAATGAAAACATAGAACTGGAAATTTCTATTGAAATTCAAGAAGTCATACAAAAAATACATTTAATAGCTATTAGCTATTAAATGTATTAATAGCTAATGGCTATTATAACTGTTAGCGGGTTTTAAGGATAGGACTAGTCACTGATTACCTTTAATCACGACACGAACACACGGTAAGACCAGTTATGATGTCACACCGTCGTCGATGTGCGAATGCATACGTGGGTACTTACTTACCTGTTATTCTTAACTTTTTATAGTCAGCCAATGTTTTTGTATGTATTTTTCGTCGACCAAATAAAAGTAAGAGTAACATATAGTTATCGTGAATGAAGGATGCGATGCAAGGATCGAGTGCTCGCCGAGGGGCGCGGGCGGGGAGGCGTAATGCTATACATGTGTGCGAAGTGCAACATCATAATACATTGTATATTCTGTTCTTAATGCATAATGTAAATGTAAACATGTGATGTGTTGATGGAAATCTATGATACCCTAGTAGTTTGAAATTCAGCCTCGCACTCCGGGGGAGTTTGGGTTCGATCCTGGCACGTACCTCTAGAGTTGTTACGTGCGTTTTGTAACTAAAATTTAAATATCACTTGCTATAACGGTGAAGGAAAACATTGCGTGGCAACCTGCACACCTTAAAGATTTTATACGAGATATTATATTTTCTGGGGTGGGTGAAGTTCTTCTCATTATGAAAGGAGGCCGAAGTCCAATATTAGTTTGTCAATAATTTTTTTTAAATAAAAATGAACAAAGTTCACTCAAAGTACAGTATTAATTATATAGAAACTACAATGGCGCTGTTCTGCCTTCGACAACGTTAACAGTGGTAATGTAGCACTGAAATGGTGAAAGAATTTTTTATTTTGGTCCAGTAGTTTTTGAGTCAATTCGTTACATACATACACACAAACAACCACACACATCTTTTCTCTTTATAATATTATTAGTATATTAGTATTAGTATTAGTATCAGTATCAGTATTAGTATATTAGAATATTAGTATTAGTATAGATATCTGCCTTCGACAACGTTAACTGCTTAATATCAATAATTGGTGCATTTTTTATCTATTTACGCTTCAGTTCCATTTATTTTGTTCAGGTGCCGCACTGACGGACACGCCAGCCGGCATGGCGGCGTACGCGATGGAGAAGATGGGGATATGTAGTAACCGAGACCAGCTGGACACGGAGCACGGCGGGCTCGGCAACTTGGACATCGACGACGTACTCGACACCGTTACAATAATGTGGGCGAACGAGAAAATAACGACGTCCGTTAGGATTTACTGCGAGGGATTCAAAGGGCCCGAACTGGATGTAATGCATAAGTAAGAACAATTTTGAACATTTTACAGCAGACAGTAATAGAAATAAACAATTCACGCAGTGATAGCCTAGTGGTTTGAAATTCAGCCTACCACTGGAGGGAGGGGGAGGGGGGGGGGGGGCGCAATTTCGATCCTGGCACGCACCTCCGATTTGTTACGTGCGTTTTGTGACT
>DWDX01001282.1:0-19504 GCA_018245675.1 Agara michaeli | reverse complement strand
CAAACAAAACACTTGTTCGCTGAACTCAAACGGGATGTCGCGGAAGGTGAACGTCTGTAGGTACTACACAATGCACCAATCGTAATGAGGCCCCGTACATAATATAATATACTGTTCATTTTCAAATTATAAACATTTCTTCTATTGTATTTGCATAACTTAATTGCTCGGGTTGTAATCAATCACACTTACATTGTTGTAGATCGTTGCTTTTTTCCTATTAAAGGCGGCAAGACGTCTCGTCTAGGTCGTTTAGCCTATTGAAGTACGATCATATTACGGCTCCTAAGTAGCAATACGAGTAGGTACTTGCATTGTTCGATTCAGTATGGGTCTGCGAGGTAAGCATGAGTACACATTTTAATTTGGTCTTGGGAGGTATAGAATTTATCTATACTCGGCTGCAGCAGCCACGTAAAACTAAGAGGCCTATATAGTAACCTAGTCTGGTCAGTAACTTAAAATGAATTATCTTGATTTCATAAATACGTAATTATATTGTTTAAAAATGTCAAACGAATTAGGTAGTTTTTATGAGTAACATGAATCAGTATTTAATATTTTTATTTGAAAACCAAACAGTAATGAACAGCATGATCGTGTTGTTTATTCCCTTGTCTATTCCTATTTTACCTTAAAGTCAATGAACTTAAAAAATAACATGTTATAACGTGCATTATGAGACGGTGCTCGTCACTAATGCGTTGTTACTGAATTAATTATTATATTATATCCAAACAACGTCGGAGACATTACAATTCTCGAAATATGTATGTATATGAGCCTACGTGGTTTCCTGTTTGTTGAAGATTCTAAATACAATACGTTTCTATTGTTTGGTATAAATAATAACCAGAAACGGTCAGTTCGCGGTATTCAAATAAAGATGAGCGAGTGACATGTGATGGCATTTTTACCATAGCCGACCTTTCTTGCATTGCAATCACGCCGGCAGCGGCCATCTGCATGCGCGGTGTACGCCTCGCGTCCGGTCTTACTCATCTAACAATTGGTAACTATATTATGGCTCAGCCACGCTGTGGGTAACCGGTAGATAACGCCATGATGTACGCCATTTACATTCCATTTCCCTGTTTTACAACACGCTATAAAACAACACGTATTGTAATTGTTGACTTTGTAATAAGCAATTAGGTCCGAACTTTAAGTTTCGTAAGTGAGTTGAGATTTCAATACAAAATTTAACCAGTCGTCTATTAGATAAAACTGGGTGCTTCCGTAACGCCTATAACGGATCGGTTTAAATGTGACATTTCTTATATAATTGTGTTCAATGTATGAGACGTCATCGTTGCCTACAAACGTTCATTAATCTCTCCCCAGCGCTTGTAATTAACCAATGTTTATTCCAATTGTGTTCGTATTCATTTTTTGATCTTTGTGGGAGGGCAACGCTTTGTTGAAATTGTCGTAGCTATTGACTAGCTAAATTGTAATTTCCCTGCAAAGTTCTGTTATTTAATACTTTTGAATACTTTTTACGGGATTATTGGATTCATTATGGCCTGAGACGTTGTAAAAATAGACACGTATCAATCACAATAAAGACATTATTACATTTTTTTTCTAAAAGTTAAATTAGACGTTAAACAAAACGTCGTTTTAGATACGGGTTGTTTTTTTCTATTGGTATTATTTATTATTAATCAGTATCGAGAACTTGATATGAAATTTGGCCGTCACCAATTTTTTTTTTCCACCCTTTTTATTGGTCCATTGCTGCACTGGTTTTCCTGTCATAGTGAGACGGATATACGATTTTATACTTTACAACATCTCTAATATGTGCAGGTTTCAGGATATTGAAATGTTTAGTTACAAGCCGCACGTAACAAGCTAGAGCCAAAATCGAATCCGAACCCCCCGAGTTGAAGGCTGAATTTCAAACCACTAGACTAGCACAACTTTTTTTATTCCTCATATTATCACAAGTTATCACTTTTAATCTTTATGACGATTCTCTTGCAACGTTTGACAACATTAATGGTACATTAAGAATCTTGGCTTTCGTTGTTTCCTATACCTACATACAACATACATAGTTACGTGAACCGCGTTTATACGTGTCTTTGTTCAGTTTGTTATCAAACGCGCATTAAATAATAAAGCAAGCAAGGAGACGGAATAACGTGGCGTACAATAAATGCGTGTTATTTCAGTTATAGCGGTATGAGTTTCGCAGTTTTGTTGTATATCTATAACAGTTGTGTCCAGTGGCGGTGTATGCGTCATTTGTACAATAACTGTACCAACAGGCGTCGGTTAGTGCGCACTGTCACCGGCTGAATCACAATGTTGTAATATTCATTGTTAAGCATATTAACCATACACGAATACTATCACATCTAAAATGAAAGTTCCCTTTTGTGTGGAACAATAGATAGGTATATGTTTATAACGAAAATTATTTAGGCTCTGCTACAACCGTATATTTTTACCATTTCAAAGACTGTATATTATTCCCATAGCCCTAAGAGACGATTCGGGGGTAATGTACTTACTATTCGACGGATACTTCAGACGCTATACAGAACGTAACTCAAAGTCAAATAAATGACGAATGTTCAATAGACCAAGTTGTAAGAATCATGTATATTAAGAGCTTTCGAACCCGCTACTTTAATATACATATATACATTAAACATATTAGAAGAAGTTGAATATTTAACCATGAATATGTTTTGTTATATTTATCATGAGAAGTATGATGAAATGGCCATTTTATATCTATTATTATATGATTAATACATTAGTAACGTCTTTGTATAAATGGTCACTGTTCTATTAGTACCAGAGTACTGTACTATAACGGCTATGGGGCAAAGGGGATTAAAGCAGTTGTTTAGTTGGTTGGTTAAACTATTAGATCGCGATTTACGTCTTAAAACCACGCCCTCGCCACTTGTTTCAATATAAATTTTCGGATTCTGACAATATTATAGAAATAATGCATATATACATATAAAAACAAAAGAACAGACTGATACTATTTATTCTGCCCGAGAACGTCTGCTTTCTTTATATGCAAATCAAAATAAACAATGAATTTATCCAAGGCGAAGAGGCGACTGAAACACTTAAAGGTTAATGTCTGTATTGCCATTATTGGGAGGTTGTTGGTGAGACGTCGCGGAGGGGACCGCAGCATCTCGTTGGTTATTTTCGCTCAATCATTCAATAAACATGATGAGACCAATCGACAAGACCCTCGGCTTGCTTCTCAGAGAAATGGATCAATTTTGATTGCTGACAACTCACGTTTATTTAGATCATATCGCTGCTCCCTCCCGTGTCACCATGTAGGATGGTAAGTTTAAAGTACCCCACTACTAATAACGTGTGAACACATATACATACATATGTATATCCATGTCGTGTACAATTTAATAATACTTCATCGAGTGTGTAATCTTAATATTACTTGAATTTTGTATTTGGTCGATATGGTAACCGAGACGATTTGAGTCGTTAAAAGTTCATTTAAATATAGAACGCATTTGATTAGAAGCAATTAACGTTCAATTAAGCTACGAGTATTCTCTTGTTTGTGTTACGTCGCTGTATCAATTGTCGCGAGACCGTCTTAGTAATGGTTCCTCCCAGTTCATTCCCGTCGAGGATCGTGTTACAGGAAATCATGCATAAAGGAGGTTACAGGCCCTAATAAAACCACCACCATGTTTAATATGATTTAATTAACGATTACTCGAAACAGTACGTTACAACGTAAACCATATGTGATTGTACTTTACAAAGTGAAAGACCTTGTAAAAATCGTTACTGCAAATGTCAAATTCGATCTCTTTACCGTTTTAAATTTGCTGTAACCAGTAACCCGAATTCATATTGCTTTGTTACGGTGATGTGGTGCCACTGGCCTCATATATTCTAAAAAAAAGAATATTTTTAACAGGATCTCGCACACTAAACTCACAATAAATTTTAAAGTGTAAATTTCACTGATTGCATTCGTAAATACCTGTCATACGATGTTCTTACAGTATTTTCAGATAGGTTAATGACCTTTCAATAACTCATAATTTCCGTAGTTCCATAAATTACGTGCTATTTTTACATTTATTGTTATTTAGACAAAGCGTATTGTTTGTAATATAAAGAAATTAATTATGTATTAAGATATCAATTATGTATTTTATTTATTTATAACCAAACACAAAACAACTAAAACAAGACCTAATGTTATTTCTGTTAATTATGTACATAGGTGTATGCATTTTAATGTTGCAAGACCAAAAGCTACGTATACTCGATGCATCGATGCAAGATCGTGTCGTGGCCAACTTTGATGCGCCTGCTGCATGTTTAAGCAATCTCTTATGCCAGCTCTGATTACGTACCCTGTTGCTCCATCGATGTAATCATAAACAATACATGTTTCAGTAATTTCGAAATTTAACGCCGCATTATTTTATAAATTATAAACGCAAACGCTTGTAGTGCGTAGACGACCTTATATTGAGTCGTTCGTTGGCCTCTGTTCGCAATAAATCTTTGAATAGCACACTAATGTTTACTCTTCAATATTGTTCAACTGTTGAATATTTCGGACGCTCGTGTCATCGGTAAGCGCTAAAGACGATGAGTGATAGTAGTACAATAAACGTGGTCAAAGCACAAAATCGGTTTACTAAGAAAAATTGATCTTCATTCTTTTTTTACTAGTCATATCACATATTATCGAAGATGACACGTTACATAACTATGAAACTTGCCGCTAAGGTGCAACGAAGAGCACAAACAAATAGAACCGGACGAACCGCGTGCCCGCCGAGTTGACACAATCACACGCTAATAAAAATATCACATCTCTTGGATCTTCGACCACGTTCTTCGAAAATTTCTTATACTTCAATAGGAGTATTACTTGAAATAGTATTTACCAAACATATGGTCGCTGTTACTTTGGTGCGCGGTATACATGTAAATTGTTGGCGTGATGTTGTAGCTGGCTAATGGGTACGTGTGTTATTATAATAAACGCCTGCAATCGCCCGTGAGGCGGTTCGACTCTGATTGCCCTTAGTTTCGAACGCAACGACCGCGGCCATTTGAAATCGACAGTGATTACAATTTTCCCTGGAGCTCTGTTGCGCGGGCGCAACGTCCGATGGAAAGCAACACTTAACCAATGTTTCGCTCTGATAACTCTCTAATTACGCTTCAGTCACCGTTTTCCTTCAACACTGATTTAACCCCTGTTCACAAACATTTCACCCGCGATTGAACCGCTGCGGCCGCACGCTTGTTCATTTGCTACACTTTCGTCTCTGACAGCCATATTGTTTCCGTGGACAGGAATATATTGTACACCATAAATTGCTAACCCAACTTTCCCAAGTTTTCGAAGTAGAACGACAATTCTTTGTCATTAATATTAACCTCATCTGAGCGGTGATTTACAGTGAAACGCATAGTTCACTCACTTCACTTTATACTTTCGTAAATATTTTGTTGGAATCAATTAACTCCCGAGTTCCCATACAGGCGCAACGGTGGCACGCAGCATTTACTATCGCTTGTTACTTATTGCATTGCTCACTAAGAAAACAATGGATAATTTGCAGCACTAAAAGCTTTTGTGTGTATTTTTTTTCTTGCCGTTCGCGTGTAAACTAAAGTAAACTATACACAATATTATTATAAAATAATGTTTCAACGTTAAGCGATTATTTGATTTTTCTTTCGATGATGTTCCATGAAACCGATAATATGTTATAAAATAAAGACTATAGTATAGGGCGGCTGTGTATATCAACATAACGAATAGTTCAGCATAATAATTTGTCCGTTGTAATCCAAAACACAAGTGTTTGCGTGTTTACGATCCCCGGACGAGGCAGAGGCGAATAGAATATACAATGACGTGTCATTCACATCGATTGAGGACGCATACGAGATGCGATATCATACATTATGTATGGTGCCTATGTTCCGTGTCGCGTTCTTATCCGACCTTCATTCCTCTCATCTCGTCACCGCGCTAAGCCGATGCTCTTGCGTGTAGGTATTAAAGTTCTAACCTATTGTCTATAATATTCTGTGCACCTAATAGTACCCGTACACTGCAGATCAAAGCAATACAAAGTTGTATTATATTTTTCTGAACGCCCGGCCAAAGAAGGTAACAGAAGAATCCACGTAATAATATCGCACAATATTACTGACTTTTGTCAAACCAACCTTTGGACAAACAATTGAAATATAAAAGTAATTATGATTTTAAAACCCGGCTTAAGAGCTATGAATATGAGATGATTAACAGGAGCTTTTCATGGGCATTTGGATATAAATTGTTACGTATTTTTAGCCATGGCAATAACCAAGTGTAACGAAAATATTAGAATAGTGTTGAAAGTTGATTGCATGAAGACGCAGTAGGTATTTGCTGTAGTGCTGAGCAGTTGTTTGTCAAACGACCGTGTCCGAGGTATATGTGAATGTAAGCGCGGACGCCATGAGATACGAGTGAACCGATGCCGCGACGCTCGTCGAACAATAGTGCACAATCACCGCGATTGTGACTACTGCGTGCCTGCGTGGCCGTGTCAACTGCCTCTCACGTGAATACCACTATTGTTATGGTGATGGCTCCTAGCTAAGTTCGACGCTCTATAAAACAAAAGGAAGCCCCGCATTTGCATCTTTTTAAGAACTCTTAGAATTCGAACGTGTCATATAGTATCAGTGGAACTGGGGATGTTTACCGAAATAAATAATTCACGACAGGATGCCGAGCGGCCGATGTCTGGCAATAGCTATTAAAATTCGACTCACCCCGGGGATCTAACAGCCCTATTTAGGTTCTGTTAATTGGAAATATTAAACATTTTAACTTTAAAGCCATTCCTAAATAGAAGACGTGTTCGAGCAGGTAGATGACAAACCCAGGCACCAGGGATCTTTTTTGTTAACTGTAGCAGGTACACGACCCTTCTCACCAGATTATGTTCATTTTTTCTGTAGAATGGGGAACTCGAAAAGGAAAGGAAATATCGTACTATTACGAATAAGGGTCCAGATTGTTATTTTACTTACATTGTTTTGTTTGCATGCGTTAAACATATTTCAGGTTAAAATATAATTAACACGTTATCAAAGTTACAATCAAAATTAATGTGATGTATAAATCTAAACTTCTAACGTCACAGGCTTTAACCGCAGGGTTCTTGATTTTTTGGTAGTTTTTATTTATAAATAATTAACGTTTTTATACATAAATTGATTGTTACTTTATTTATATTACAGAACCAAACTCGGCCAGTGCAGACGATGAATGCCGCCCTGAATAGCGCACTCGGTCCTGTGGGCACAAGCGCTGTATCCAATGGCGTCGGCTGGGAACAGCATCCGGCACTTGCTAGAGCTGCATCGGTGCCAGCACACCGCGCACTCGCGGGGCTCCTGGACCGGCTAGGACATCGTCGTCTCGAACGCACCACCAGCGAGCCTGCGCCTCCACCTCCGGCTACCAGCCGTTACAAGACCGAACTTTGCAGACCATTCGAGGAGGCAGGAGTATGCAAGTACGGCGACAAGTGTCAATTCGCCCACGGCGTTCGCGAACTTCGCAATCTTCAGCGCCACCCCAAGTATAAGACGGAGCTCTGCCGCACATTCCATTCGGTAGGATTTTGTCCGTATGGCCCAAGATGCCACTTCGTCCACAACGCCGAGGAAGCGAGACGCCGTGAACCGCCGTCCCCGGGAGGCTCCTTGGCGTCTCTTTCGTCCGGCGCCTCGATGGCGTCATACATGAGCGACGGATCTCGCTCGCCACGTTCGCCGCATTCGCCGCTGGCTCCTCAATCGCCGCTAGCGCCACACTCGCCGCCAGCAATGTCGCCGCCCGCTCACGCCACTGCCTTCGCCTTTCGCCGCACCCACTCGCCAGACCCCGAGGAGGAACGACTGCCCGTGTTCAACCGGCTTTCTTCGGCGTTCGGCGATCTCGTCATCGCCTAGACGCACACGATCGCCTAGTCGTAAGTTAACAAACCGAGCGTAGCGTATAAGGATCGTCCGTCACCTTAGTGCCTACTCGACGTCTTCCAGCCCGCGCCCGAGCGACGTCCCGCTCGCCGCGCCTCGCGCCCGCACACCCGCTCAACGAATGATCTCCAGTTTGCCGATGTTCTTTTACTACTTTGCCCTATAATATTGTAAAGTTAGTGTACACTGGCGTCTCGAAAGTTTGCGGTGTGAATATAATGGTATGCATCTTTTAGTTATTCGGCACGCACTTGTATATGGCACCTTATATGATTAGATATTTATTGTGTAGCTCGCGGAAGTCTTCCTGACGCGATCCTCCGCCGAGCGGTGTCTGTGTAAAGCTAGATTATAGAAACATTTTATTTATTTCGTACTGCCTATCCGCGCTCGGTACCGTACCGCGAGAAGGCGCTCGTGATCTATATTTAAGGATTTAAGGTAATAATTTATTATTTATTTCGAGTCTCTTTAACTGTAATAATTATTTTGTAACTGCGATGCCGCACCGCATACGGACGAGGCACGCGTCGACGGGACGTGGCTCGTTACTAATCTCAGATCGGCTGATTCTTTCTTATTTTGTATAATCAGTCTAACACTACCGGAAACAATGAGTGGAGTCAGTCGTTGCCGGCCTCGGGAGCTCAGTAGAACGTATTCTCTAGATAATTATACCTTGTGTCATCTAAATAGCTCAGTTTTCTTTGTTCCGGTGTTACTTCTCATGCTGTCGTACTGGCACATCAAGCTAGGCAATATCAATCACGCGCTGCTCATTTAAGACGCATCGGGCGATCCTGCAGCGCGCCGCCTCGAGCGGTTCGTCTGCGAGGATTTTTCCTTTTTGCGTCGAACGAGGAGGGCGAGCGAGCTGAAACCTGTTTGAAGTTTTGGTGATTGTTTTTTTCATCCTCGCGCCCGCACTCACGAGCCCCTCTCGCTTCGGCGCACGACGAAATCGCGTCCGAACGTACGCAAAAAATGACAGAAATCGGAGAATGCGCCTGCCGAACTCCCGAGATATCGTACCAATATGTATGTATAGAGATATAAGCTACTACATTAATAGTATATAAATAAAAGATATAGGACGGCGAAGTCGCCGGGTGCGCCGGGCGGCGGCCCTCCCCCCTCGCGCTTCCACGCCGCCGCCGCGCGCCCCTCACAACGAGTGCCTTTTACTTTATAACAAAATAAATCGATTATAATATTTAATTTTTAGTTGACCAAGATAGATTGAATGTTTATTTATTGTCTTCTTTTGAATATAATATTCAAATTGGCACAGTTATTACTTTTGTACTTTGACAGAGCTAAGTGATTAGTTTCGAAATAGGATAGTTTTTTTTTCTTTGAATTTAAAGTGTGATATTTTATAATATTTATATAACAAAGTTTAAAGTTTTAATTAAGGGACCAATGTAAGTGATTAGGAGAAATTCTGATAGAACCGACCGTGAACGTTTAGGAACGTCACCGAACGATTGTATCCTCGCGGTTGATATTTTTGATACTGACGCATCTATGATTTTGTACTGTCAATAAAATTGCATTTCGACCATTGTTGGTTCTGTGTTTGATTATTGTCCGTAGTTAGGATGTGGATGTGTCCTCAGATTTTTTCAGTATAGTGATTAGTTTCAGATTTCTCCGTCTCAAACGAGTCGCTGCATGGTGATCACTAAAAATAATATTTTGTACCTAATGTTAAGTGTAGTTATAAGCGTTTTCATAAAGTTCGCAAATATTATTTATTATCAGTTCATTACGAATTATAAACCATTAAAACTGATTTATTTAATTTCCTTTGTATTTAAAACGAACATCTAAGAAGTACGATTACTTGTAACTTAATGTTAGTTATATAATATCATGAGTCATTTAATATAACAGGCATTAGTTTAAAGCTGTAGTACCTACGTGAGTTGTAATTAAGTATTTAATTTTTTTTTTATTTAATTCCAATCTTAAGTTAATCTTCCAATAAAAATGACTACTCTATTTTCTTACGGACAAAACAAATTAAGGCTAAAGCTTGTTTATGACATTTTTCTTTAAGTTTCTTTATTTCCATCTGCATTTTTATTGAATTATAGTCAAAATATGTTATAAACCTTTTTTATTTTTGTTTTTCTTACCCTTGTCACGTCCATTCCTTCATTCCAATGTTACGTCCCGCATGTTAGTATTAGCTTGTGTACTTTTTTATATACTCAATTTGGCGCATAAAGAATACATAAAAGTACCTGGTGATAAATTAAATCACAAATGAAGTGTATCGAAGTAGAAATCGTAGAACTTCAGTTTGTTTATATCGAATCGCTTACTAGAAAATTATTATTATTTTCTAACGCTAGAGATGTGCTCAGCTGAGAAATGTAAAAAATACTGCATCCATTGATAGATAACACCCGTGTAGAATAGCACATACAGCCACAAAAACAGCTGTCATGATATTTAATTCACAAACATTTAATCATTTTTAAATACATACACGCATCACAAAGATAAGGTAATATAAAAGACAAAGATATTTCCTGTTTTTATTTTATCAGATGATTTAAAAGTATTTCTACAAAGTGTTGTAAGTATTGTTAGGTAGTACATCTATCTACAAGAGTTCTTCAGTTGCCTACAGGGATACGTATCTGTTTGGAAATAGACAATAATATTTGATATGACTTTTGTGTTGACTATTGATTTGACTATTGAGTCACAGGACCAAAATCGGTTGAAACTACTGACTAAAACATTATCTACTTTAGGAACAATTCACAAAACGTATTATATTCATTTATATAATTATCCAGTCGGTACGCAGTGTAGACGGGCCTGTTGCTAATTTCCCGTGAGAATGTGATAACTTCCCACGGGATAAAGATGTTTATGGTAGGTACCTAAATTCCTAAATTAGATTTTTGCAATATAATAAATGTACGTTATATGCTAAATTGTTGGAGACGTCTGATAAATCATTTATATCCCATACCTAGGACGAGCATTAACAATCTACTGTAGTGCCATCTATTGTTAAGTAGAAACTAATTACTCAAAAATGCAAGAAATTGCAATTGTCTGTAGTTTACCTATGAAAAATTGAGTTCTTGGCCAAAAACCTTTCACCTGTAATCATTATAGAAATTGTTAGATCGCATTTTAAGAACTGCAGAACGTATAACATCACTACATAGTATATAATAAAGTCGCTTTCCGCTGTATGTCCCTATTTCCCTATGTATTCTTAGATCTTTAAAACTACGCAACGGATTTTGATGCGGTTTTTTTAATGGATAGAGTGATTCGAGAGGAAGGTTTATATGTGTAATAACATCCATTATATAGCAGAGAAATACAGTTCTTTTTGAGATTTCTAATGTGATGTCGTAAATAATTAAATTTTTTACGGCGGTGGGCTGGACGAAGACGCGGGCAAAAGCTAGTATATAATAAACAGACGCTTGTACATATATGCGAATAGCTCGCGTAATTATTAGACGTGTATCGACCTAGTTCCGGTTTAATTTAGGTGTTAACGTAATACCTATTTCCTTATTTACTCGACATTCTGTTAATACCGTTGTATAACTATGTAGGTATCAAACGTTTTAATGAACGTTAAGTTCACAGTTTAATTAAAATACTTAATTGGATAAGCAAATATTACATATTTGTCAAAAGATTTTTCATTTTGCGCATAATACATACAATTTAATCGATGCATTAGTAGGTACCTAAAAAATAGCCCAATAGAACTTGCATTTCTAAATGGCTAACGTTCTGCCGTATTTAAGCCAAATAAATGTCTAAGACGATCCGACTGGTTAGGAAATACTATTTACTTACCGTATCGTTGGTATTCTTATACACATTAAATTCATACCTGAAAACATTTCATGGCTGCACAAAAATTGCAGATTGCTGCAGTAAATTTTATTAAAGAGCTTTAATCTTTTATTGTAATGTACTTACAGGAACTACTAATTGTATCTAAGTCAACACAATAACATTGCGTACTAGTTAATTTAATTACCTTGCAACACTCTTAAGTATATTTCTATAAATTAGTCGACATAATAGATATGTTAGTATGAGGAACTACAGTTTTAATTAGTATCGTATTTGGTGACAGATGTGTTGCTACTTCTGATGTTTGAGATGGTTGCCTCTAGTACCTATATACACGCGGGTCAGCAACAGCACCCGTTAGACCTAAACAGAATTGTTTTAATAACAAATGCTTCACGACAGAAATAGGTGTCGTGGTGATACTGTCCTTTGCGATTCGTACCAATGCAATAGATACATGTTATACTATGTAATCAAATTTTAATTGATTCTAAAACTACTGCTCGTATTTGTGGCAATGTGTTATCATTATTCGTTAATCTCCTTCAGAGTATAATATTTGTACTGCCGTTACCATATGCAAGCCAGAATGTCACGATAACAAAAAATAGGCTTACATTATATGTATTTCAAAGTAGGTAACACTTTAGTATACATTAATATCTAGCCCGCGGTTTCACCCACGTGGAATACTACTTTTAATAGGTTATACAGAACAAGATTTTTTAATTTTTTTTTCATAATCTTTCGTCCGTTTCGTATTCCTAACTTCAATATTTTCATTTATTTTAGTGATGAAGTTTCAGTAGTAAAGAGTGTATTACTCTTTTTCTCCAAAGAAAGTATATATACCTATATAAGTATATTTATAGTCATAAAATATTAGAACAAATAAAATCTCACGGACAGGGCCAGGGATTACCTCGTACAAACAATCTTTTCAAAATTATACGGAGTATACATTGATATGAGGGGTAACATAGGATAGGTCTTGGTAAGATTATTTAATCAGCTGTAACGCTTAGGTCTTTTTCTTATGAATGTCTAATAAGTTGGTACAAAGTCCAATTAAGTTGCAAAATCATATTGCGATAAAATATAACTATATTGGTGACTTACCAACACATGATACTCAAAAGCTAGACAAAAACATTGATTCAAACTAATTTATTTTCTAAATATGCTAGTCTGCATTTTTAATCATAAAAATACGTAGCTAATAAAAGAACGACTGATAGTTCCGACATCGCTGCATAGTTGGCATCAAATTTTGTTCCTAGAGCTGAGTCGGCAGCTCTGGTAACCCAACACCGAGATAAGGCCGGCCTTGACAAGCTGTTCGATAATTCCAAAAGGACCCATCGCTAAGTTTATTTTTTTTATTTAACTCTTGTAGGTATAGTAATAAGGTCGAAAATGTAACCACTTATATCGATACAAATATGTACACTAACAAAGCGGATGTCATAATCTGAAGCTCGCCGAACTAAATAACGAATATGCTTATAAAAGTTCCCATTTTAATAGTTCATTACTTGTTAATGTTTTATGTATATGAAATCTCAGTCAGTCTCTGTTAAAAACATATTGTTATTTTTAGTGAATATTTATCTAAACATGGAGTATCTTGATCGTTTGTTGAATTGATTGACAACTAGTAGTGAATTTTCATAAATGGTTTTACGCCTCCGAAGGCATATCACACAGATGTTGCAGTAGGTAACCACTCTGAACTTTGCCATTTTCCAACTATACAGTTAGCATCTGTGGCCGGCAGATGACACGTAAAAGTTTAATATTATTATTATTATTACACGTGCGTACGTAATTTCAGTTTTGATTATGATCGTCGTGAAAGATCAATCTCTACTAAAATTAATGTCATAGTGTGTTCGTGTCATCAATTAATATTCTTTGTATCTTTCAACTTAGGTACAACGTTTCACTAAGATTTTGTTAATATACCTTTAAATATACGCCATTGAATACAAAATAGATGGCGATAGAATTATTTAAAATATTTACTTCACGCTATTATATCAAGTTCGAAAAAAAAAAATATTAAAATATATACCTACAATGTCTTAATTCAAATAAGAGCGTAATGTATTGTTTTCCAAATTGAGAGTAACAAGGCATCTTAAAAAGACACAAGCCGTAACCTATGTGTCGCTGTTACATCGCGGCGTCGTACGACTGTATCGTGTAACAGTCGACATATATCAAGTCTTAGAAAGTAAATACGAGACATACTGTTAGTTCAGTGATAATAATAATTGCTGCTGGGTGTATGTGATAAGGGTGTCCATTATCTAATATTTGTACAGCTAACAGTGATTAGATAACAAGTAAGATGCATGCAGTCATGAAGTTACTAAACCATTTACGACGGCTAAGATTAGAGGAGGCATTCGTGTGACAGTTTTGACATACATAATATATATACATTTAATACCGAACATATAGTTTAGAAAGATTCTAGTATAGCGGTGAATGTGTTTATATCGTCTATGTTTACTTTCTCTAATATAAGAACAGAAACGTCCCAATACCGTAAAACTTTTAGTACCTATATAGTTATTTATATATTACAATTGCATTCATTAAATGACAGTACGGAAATGACAACCGAGTCTTGACGTTACACAAGACAGAAAAGAAAACATCTTTGTAGTTCAGCGCAGCGAGATACATATCCACGAGATGTTGAAGATTTATTTTATACGTGAATGAATTTAACTGAAAGTTTATATTGGCACAAACAGATATAGAAAGGTAAAGTGAAACTGACGGTCATATAAATATTCACTTCCTATCCTGCTAAAGAAATATTTGGAAAGTCACGGTTTCAAGGGTAGTAAAAAAGGAAATCATAAGATTTGCATTCCGCGTCGCCGTAACCGGTCGTTCCGTGTTTATTTATGGGATTAGTCGAAGGGCAGGCGATTTCGATAAGAGATTTTTTTGCCTATATGTACAAGTCAGCGTGTTGTATTTGTTTTGCCTTGCATAGGTACTAGGAAACTTCACGCCCTGTTTCCACGGTTGAATTTGAACTTTGCCGTATGTTTACAAAGAAATTTATGGCACTGACACCTTAAAAATATGTTTATATAATATTTTACAAGTTGTATACAATAAGTTCAAAACCGAAGCTTGTAATCGTTACTCTCTCCCGGGAAGAAAGGAATGGGAAGTGTGTAACTATAGGCCACCTACTATGAGATAGGACTTTGGCTAGGGGCGTCGCTCGAAAAGACAACTCACAGTAACAAAAGCCAGACCATGAAGTAATGTCTACTCGCCACGGCGCTAAATAGGTGACCTCGAATTCGCCAATGCGAACGATTAATGCAAATGTCACGATGTTGTGACCTGTTAAGAAACATGTTGGACGTTTCATCTATTGAACGCGGCGAGTATTTCCCCATACGAGGTGATTAGTTGAAAGAAAACTTGAGGTTCACGCAAAGCATTTCGCTTCGGATTTAAAACTAAAATTTTAGTTAATCAATGATCCGTGTAGCCCGGTGTAGCCGATCGAGCGCGGCGAATTATTAGGAACGTTTACAATTAAGAATAGGTAGGTATCAAAAGGCGAGCAAGTGTGTTCAATATCGGTGTGACCTGTTCGCTACCGGGTGACTTCGAGCAGTGTAATTTTTACTGCCTACTCCATACAGTCGTGAAAGAAAAGCAGCTAGCCAAATATAAAAAAACGAATTACTCAAGCTGAATAAAATATATACTACCATAGAACAAAACATGAAATTCCCTTACAATTATTTTATTGCATTACATTCTTATAATGTCTGTGTGGTCGGTGTGCGTAACAGCTCGTTTTTCGTGAATTTCGGTACCTACTCATGATAAATGTAGACACATTCGTTAAACCAACAAGGTCGATGCAAAGGGTCCCACATCCTTTTGTGTTACTCCAAGTTATTTCCGTTCTATGTTACTTAGTCCCACAGTTTTTGTTATGCTATTGTTTTTAAATTGCACTTAGGGAATAAATCAGTTTCTCTCTTCGAAATTTGAAATTTAAAATATAGTCGACCGAGTTCGACACGTGTATCGCTTCTCGATGCGGTCAGTCGGGTTCAAAACGAAATATGAAGTTAAAATTTCACCGAAACGGCCTTTTCTATTAATATGGACGCATTCTTAAACACTTCAAAACTTTGCAATAAAAGTTAATTACAATTGATACGTATAAGAAGTGACTAAAACGTTTTATAGATATACTTTGTAGTCGTATAATAATAAACTTTCGCAGTGGCACCTATAATGGCGGCGCACATTAAATATATATCTTCAAGACTACACTATTGTTGTAAATACTTTATATTGACATTATGCTGAATTTAACTGCGCAAGTGACTATACTGGATTGACCTTGGTTATAATGAACGCATTTAAAAATTTTCAACAAGTATAAAGGGGCAAAGTCGAATATCCGATGTTTAAAGATAAACATGAGCAATTGAGTTTTCCTACAACGTTTTAATTAAGTACCCTTCCAATTATAAAGCATTGTCAAACTGTTCGTGCAAAAATAATAAATTATTTGGTCCAAGAGCAGTCGGTGCCAACAGTACTCGAGCGGTACGGTTAGTAGCAATCGAGACAAAGGCTCGTAAAGATACGCAGCGTATCGGAGACTTTACGTAACACAAGCAATTGTAGTTACAATACGACGAATGGATTCATACGGTCCCTTTGCGTTTCGAAGTCTGAACTGTTCAAAGCAGTGACGCGGTCAGCCCTTGATTAGGAAAACGCTAGAAGCCACAGTTCATAGGTGACTTCGTCGGAGGGCACGTCAAGTAGTCGCAATTGCTAGCGTTCGATACTACTCCTTATACAATAATAGAACAATAATACTTGTACGCCATAATTGCAGTTAATGTTTAGTAGTTTGACGCGATTCTAGTCGCAATAAGGTTCCGTATATTTTTTCTTTTCTTCTATAGTAATGAGCTATAATATTGTCGCCATCTATAATATCATCAATTCAGGGCAAAGACCTTTTATAAACAATGCGTTTGTAAAAAGCTTATGATAATTATTGTTATATTGATTCTGATTATTAAATTAATCGATGAAAAGAATAATTTTAAATCTACAAATTATGCAATACGACTACATAAACATTGAACAACGAACACCAAATTAAGGCAGTATAAGGAAAAGTTATTTACTAGGGATATTAGGGGTCATTCTTCTTAACTGAGATTGGTTTGTGAAACAAGAAAATTTGAAATAGAAGCATATAAACTGTAAATTCTATCGTGTCGATAAAATGTTCAAGAAACCTGTAATAATGTTATTTGTAAAGAAATTTATATGTAGGTATTTGAGCAAAAAGATACAACAACAAAGTCATGAAGTGAGGAAATAATAATTGTATTCATTTATTTACATGGAATTACATAAGAACCACTTACGTTATTGTTTATTACACACTCTTCTTAACGTACGTTTTGCACATATGTAATAGTTAAATATACAATATAATAGATAAATATAATAGTTAAATATGCTAGTAGAAGAGTGACACTATCAAATATCTAATATCAGTGCTTGCACATTAGGTACGTTTTGACTGAGTAGGAGACATAAAGCTACCTGCGATCTTAGCTCTTTTAACTAATTTGAAGCCGCACAGGAAGTAACGAACCATGAATGAGATAATATTTAACAACAAAATGAGCCTAAGGAATGTTGACAAAAATGTAATGCGTTTATTTACTCAACAATTACGTATTAAAAGATATTTAGTTCCGGTTAATTTCTATTCAAGAAAATATTGAAACAACAAAAGTAAGAATAAGTATAAATAAATATGAGACATTGCAAATATTGTGAACGTAAAAAGAAAAGGTTTTTCATAACAAGCATGTCATTACACAAGTAGCATTTGTTCATTAAGTTACGAATATATGTCGCAATCGGGTACTAGCATATTCAATTGTATTTTACTACCTTTTGGTGCTAGTTGGAGATGACTTACGTAGTTTAACGAAATAATCGTTTTTTGTGATAGAAATGTAGTAGAAAACTACCTTTAGTTATAATTTTGCCCGCTTTTTACATTACGTGTACAATTTATACATTTAATATGAGTCCATAACACATGCATACCGATCAATTTGAGCCGCGTTAATTTACAACTAAAAAGATAAGTAGAGATTAAGGAACATCGAATGATCCGATACAGATTGATAAAAAACGTTAAAGTTGTTCCAGTTATATTTATCAATATATTTAAGCTAGATAATATTATTTGATAGGAGAGTTTAGGCTTTAAAACTATCACTACATAGTATAAAACAAAGTCGCTTTCCGCCGTCTGTCCCTATGTATGCTTAGATCTTTAAAACTACGCAACGGATTTTGATGCGGTTATTTTTAATGGATAGACTGATTCGAGGGGAAGGTTTTAATGTATAACAACGTGCATTATATAGCAGAGGAATACTGTTACTTTTGAGGTTTCTAATGCGATGTCGTAAATAGTTACATTCTTTGCGGCGGGGGCGGTACGAAGTCGCGGGCAAATACTAGTTTCAAATAAAAGCTTCTATTTATTTTATTTTTTATATATCATTCTAATTGATACGCCACAAAAATAAACAACATACGAATTTCATCGCGCGGTACATATTAACCTTAGACGAGTGGGGGGGGGGGGAGGTGACAGAGGGCCCTCCCCCCACTCCTCTCAATTCGTGATCTCCAAAAGATATGATAACACGGATATGAAGCCGTGAGATGCTGCCGGTAATTTGTGTATTATGGTGACAAATTGTCAAACTACCCTCCAAAAGTTGTCTCTTCGTGTCCCTAGATCTTCGTTGCCCAGTTTTTAATAACGGAACGCCATGAGCGGCTCCACGGCCGTGACGTCACTTAGCAACAGCCCCACTGAAAAGGATTCGCGCGTAAAGCTAATTAGATTTCATGTCTTTGTTCCATTATTGCGTCGGGTCTCCGCCGAACGAAAATTGCCAACTTTTGTGCTATCAACGTGTTGGTGACGAAAGTTGGCAATTTTTGTTCCTTTGAGACCCAGCATAACGCGTCTTTCTGTTACCAACTAAACTCCTGTTGTGGTGACCGGACAGCTGATAAACATACATATACACATACGTCCTATGTATTACTCATAGCCATCTTTTATTACACCCAGATAGAATAAACAAATAGGATTTGGATAAATTACATCCCTAAGGGGATAAAATAGGGGATGAAAGTCTTCTTAGATTTTACTTAAATGCAAACGCGGACAGCTAGTTCGTATATAAACCAGAAAAATAATTGACAAGTTAATATGTAGTTTGTTATTTTGCATTTGTTGTGATTGAAATTGAAATTCTCGCGGCGACCTGCTCATGATTCATTCCGCTTCAATACCGGCATCAACAAAACCGGCGCGAGGGTCAGAGCCTCGAGAAGAAAAGCCAGCCGCGAACCGAGTAAACAATGTTTTCTTTACCCGAGCACGTGTCACACTGCTCGCGAGTAAGCGATCTATTTTTCGTAGAAACGTAACATCACGCCTGTAATCCCCTAAGGGGTAGGCAGAGGAGTGTAGTACACCCCCACATTTCACCGGTTA
>DWDX01001281.1:0-19508 GCA_018245675.1 Agara michaeli | reverse complement strand
GCGGATCCCCGCTGGGTCCCGGCGGCCCCTTCTCCTGCAGTCAGTGCCGCGGCGCCTACCCCACCCGCGAGCAACTCGAGCGCCACGAGAAGCTCCACTCCCCCAACACACAGGTGGATAAAATCCAATATGTCAGTGCTCATTCAATACCCAACAATTAGCATCCAAAATTTACCTTAGCTTAAATATTTATTTCCAAAGCTGGAAACTAATAGCCGACTCTGTATTGTCCTCAGACGTGCAAGATCTGCCACAAGAGCTTCATCAACGTGTACAGACTGCAGCGACACATGATCAGCCACGACGAGAGCGCTCGACTGCGGAAGTACAAGTGCAACGATTGCGATAAAGCTTTTAAGTTCAAGCACCACCTCAAGGAGCATTTGAGAATCCATAGTGGCGAAAAACCATTCGAATGTGCGAACTGCGGTAAAAAGTTTTCCCATTCCGGCTCTTATTCTTCTCACATGACCTCAAAGAAGTGTCTAGTAATGAATCTCAAGATGGGAAGAATAAAACCCAACAACCCTGCGCTTAACCCTGGTCGAAGCCCATCAAGAAAACGATCGAACGCTATAGCCGCATCACAGCTCACTAAAAATATAGCACCCAATGGTAGCTCTTTTTTACCTGTTCTACCTAAATATAATGCAGCAGCATTTTTTGCATCAATGTCACCACAAGAAAATAATTTTACTCAACCAGCACTGCCTCAACCTAGAATGAACCCATTCTACCTGCCCCCCGGAGTACCAATGAGCCCAGCAACTGGTATTGCTCCTTATACGATCCCGGCTTCTATAAGTCAATTTTTTGCGCAGCTGGCGTCTTCTCAGTATCCCCCGAGGAAAATTGAAGATTCTATTAGCGCTAAAGAACATGGCATTCCTCCAGGTGATCCCGAAGATTTAATAGAAGAAGTTACCGAAGAGGATGATAAAAGATCCGAAGGAAGTGCAGAGCTAGTTATGGATATCGAAGAGGATGACGCTATATCTGTTAAAAAAGAGCAAGATGATCGTGGAACTGATCTGAGCTCTCCTCATAACTATGAATCTGCCCCTCTGAATAACAATGATCATGGAGCAGATAATAACCATTCAGGTTTCAATTCAATATTAGAAACAGTTAGCGCATCGGTGACTAAGCATTTCTTTACACCCAGTATTGAGAAACTATCTCCATTGTCAGGCAACATGTGTCCAAGTATAGATTCTCCACCTGCACCACATGTAGTAGTCAAAGAAGAACTTGATGATTCACATCAATGCTTAAAATGTAATGCCACATTTGTGAACAAAGATGAATTACTAGAGCATGACAAAGTTGGGTGTGGAAACATGTTTAGAAAACATGAAGGATTAGCAGCTCAAGTTGCTGAAACTGTAGCCCTAAATAGATTAGAAGCAGAAATTCGAGCTTCCATTCAAAGTGGAGTCAGTGCTAGCGAAGACGAAGACTTCGGGAGAGATGAACGCGATGATAAAACTTTATTAAATGACTCTGATAGAAAGATTAGAGTTCGTACTGCACTAAGTGAAGAACAACAAACTATATTAAAAGGACATTATGCTATTAATCCACGACCTAATCGAGAAGAGTTTAAGAAATTAGCTCAACAAATTGGACTCGACAGTAGAGTGGTGCAGGTCTGGTTCCAAAATAATAGAGCGAGGGTGAGGCGAATGACACAAACATTTGTAATATCCGACCAACCTTTGGACTTATCGACAAAGAAATCAAATGTATCGGTGACGTCAAGTCCATCGCCCTCGCCTACTTGCAGCATTTCAGTTACACATTCCGACTCCGAAGAAGCAGTAAATCTGAGCCAAAAATCTTCTCGTAGCACAACCCCCCACCACACCCAATATTTAAATACCTACCCACATTCCAATTGCTCATCGCTATCTTTTACTGATTTTGGACAATCACCATCACCGTCTGAAAACATAAACGGCCACAAACGTCTTCTGCCTCAAAAAATACCCATAAATCCTATGCTGCCGATGGATAAACTTTTACAATATAATGATATTGCGAATTCTCGATCACCTGTCCTCAGCATGCCACCGGATACGACCCGGCAAGGATTAAGTCCATCATACGAGCGTCAGTCTTGGAGCGACGAGTTACAAACACCTATCGAATATGACGATAAAGCGTCGGTACTTAAAAAAATCAAATCAAAGAAAGGAACGGAATATAAAGAAGGTGAGGGGCAATTTGTCTGTGATCAATGCGACAAAACGTTTGTGAAACAGAGTTCCCTGGCGCGGCACAAATATGAACACTCAGGTCAGTAGCATATTACCTTATATTACGATAGTAACCTGAATATAATGATTTCCAACATAATCTTGCATGGAATTTTAGTCTCATGTAAAATTAAGGTAGACCGGTAATGGAACAGACAACATTTTTTTTTTACCATCACCCAAGTCTTGATTGTTGGAAAATGTTATGACGCATATTAAGTTCGCTCTTTAGAATACAGTCTACGTGTAAAATAGTGCATGATTAATCTATGATTTACAATCACTTGTAATTCTAAGAGTGTCTTTAATTTTACTTACAGGTCAACGTCCCTATAGATGTGAGCAGTGTCCGAGGGCTTTTAAGCATAAGCATCATCTCACAGAGCACAAGCGACTGCACACCGGGGAAAAACCTTTCCAGTGCTGCAAGTGTCTCAAAAAGTTCTCCCACTCCGGTTCCTACAGCCAGCACATGAACCACAGATTCGCTATTTGCAAACCGTACAGAGATTAACTTAGTAAAAGCGAGTTTAGTATCGGAAAAACTTATTGGACGAAATAATCTTAGTTAAAAGTTCAAATTTTAGTGATGAATGCATTTGTGTTATTTAATCTGATTGCGGAAGACGAGTTGCTAGTCAACGTTACGTGATAGCATCTGCACCACGCGTGAGTGAGTGCTAATATTTCATATTGAATAAACCATCTACCTTTCGGTATGTGGGACTTAAGCATAGTTTGAAAACAAAATGTAGGTATTATAAAGTATGCAACGAGTCACCGAGCGGGTGCTCTTGTTAAATTGGTAAACTATTATATTTGCTTAGGTTTCTGATCGAAAACAATTATGAAATGTGATCATTATGAGCCAGACGATAACTGTAACAGTTTCTAATATTCGTATCGAGAACGATTCATTCAATAATAGGAAGTTAGTAGATTTAAGGTTATTTCGCTTCGTTGGCGATGTGTGGTCTTCACTGTGTTGTTTTTAATTTCATATAATTAATGTTCATAATAACAAAGTATTCCTCGCCGGTATTTTCATTGGAACTCAATTAATCTAAGATCGTCAACAACATATTTTTGTACGGTACCTAGTACATTATTCGGATTTCCTTTGTATTGAACGACTAGTGCCAAATATACCAAAGATATTTTACGTGCCATGCCAAGCGCCAAATATTGAATTGATATTTTAATATTTTTTATCTGATGATGTAGTGTAACATGCCATGTCCCAAAGGCCAGTACCTGTGTTAATACTCCTCGATAGTAACGTTTATTTTATTATTTTTTTAATTGTGCCAAATGTGTAGTTAAGGATCGCGCGACCATCACCTCGTCGCTCGGTTGAACATTATTTTTAATAATGTTAACGTAACGTTATAAGTGTAAGTGAGTGCAACTGTGCAATGTTCGATGCATTAAATTATTAGATCCTTAGGTTATTAGACAACGTGTCTATGGTGATGACAATATAGTAGATTAATACTATCCGTAATGCTTAGATTTCGTAAACAATATACGTACAAGAGAGTACATCATAGTTTATCCAAAATAAGTCACACTTTCGGAACGCCTTGGGGTTTAAATCGATCAATTTTTTCCAATGTCTGTCTGGATATAATCAGTATTCTTTATTAAAACAATTAAAACCTTTTAAGGTATGTATTTCACAAGGTTCATGTTCTTTTCGTTAAAATTAGTATAACTAAGCTTCTGGTATTTGTAATACAAGTGTTTAGATAGATTAAATCTTACTTAAGTATAAATCATTCCATAATACTCCTATGGGATCTCTACTGTGTTTAAAAAACTCTTTCGATTAGTCCAAAGTTTACTACCTATTAAGATTTGTATATAGAAATTATTGTAAATATTTTAGGAATATATTGTATGTGTAAATAAGATCGCTTATTGAAATACTAGTGCTAGAGCGCAGCGTTCCTCGCCGCGACGACACAATGAATTAAGAGACAATAATCAACAACAGTTTATTCAAATTCAATATTATGATATATAAATGAACTGTATCGTGTAAATTAAATTTAAAAATCTATAGAGTTATTGCGATTGTACCTACTACATATTTTACTCAAAATTAATCAAAACGCTAATTTAAGTAACAACCAACGATATCGTTTCAAAATCCTCCAGTACCAGTTGTCGATTTCCTTCCTAGTAAACTTCGAGTTTGTACTTAATTCGTATTCGGTACATCTTCCATCGACGTACGCGATGTGCCCACCCATCGAATCATCTTCCACAATTCATCAATAAAGTATAATGAGCTGCATTGGTATCAAACGAAATGGCAAATTGTATCGCAGCTCTTCGTATTCGGTTAATTAATAGATATATCCTGTGTCAAAAAAATATATATTATATTTTAATCCTTGCCCGGCACCACATACGGCCTTTTCATTACAAGCTCGGCTTATTAAAAACAATAATAAACAATATCCTAAGTAATAACATAATTGAAAGGAATAATAAAAATTCTCGAGATAAATTCACCTTATTGTGTACAGAGTACGCGCCGTACCTACGCTTTCATTTTCCACATCGGCAGTATATTCGAACGCGAAGTTCCTAAGCAAAATACCCTATAAGAGATACAAACCTAACGATTATTTCTATATTTTGTATGTAAGTAGGTAAAACTAATTTGTAAAGGTTTCTAATCAACGAATTACATAAATTATTACAGTCAGTGCAGCGACGCTCGCAGCAGTGATACACAGTATTTGGTCGTGGACGATATACATCACTCGTTAGAATGTATTACAATGAGACGCCGGCGCGCGGAGCCGAGCGAACGAGGGCGCTTCACCCGGCTCTCGCGGCGACCGGCTCTAATATAGTAAATAGTCAGTAGTACGCAGCGAAGTCGGTATCAGTATTCCGATACACTCTCTAATGTTACACTTGCAAGAAAACATTCAATTCGTAATAAAAACGTTATGAAATATAAAAATTAAAGTTAAACAATGTATGTATTACATAGGTAATAATTATACCTAATTGGATTAAGCGAATCTGTTTAAACCGTTTCATATTTAATTATAATTTAATTAATTTTAAGCGATTTCCAAATTGTGACCGGTGGGCTAGACAAACCAAAGATTAATTACGTTAACGATACGACGCGGAACCTGTACCATATAGCCTCCCGTCGGCCCTAGCTGTAGTTTAGTTTTGCCAAAAATAATTTTAAGTAAAGCTTTGAGTAAATTTTATATGAAATGGAATTTTTATTTTTTACACCAAAGGCATTATGTACTATGGCAACGTTTTACTTGCGCATTACAATGTTGCACGAAAGTATTTCTTCCTTTGTTTATAGTGTACTCTCAGTAGAAGTAAGCCAAACGTGAATTCCTAATGCCATAATGTGTTTGTTGTTCGGAGCCGGCGGCCGGGTCGGCCGACCACTTGTTACACTAAGATACTCTAGATTGTTAAACTTCGCATAGATTAACATGTGTTAAAATATCGCCTATATAAATTATAGTAATTCATTTTACTTGATATTATAATGTATATTGAATTTATGAATATTAAAATATATATATTGACATTTCAATGCAACTCGCCCATTTTATTTTGGTCATCATTTTCCTTCAGCCCGCCCGATCAGTCTGATCATATCCAACTCCTAAAAACCAAAAGAACCTATTTATAACACCTTCGTGTACCTAATGGTTAATATATGACTAAATGAATCGGTGCCTCTAAATACTGTTCAACTATTTAGTTTATAGCTTCTACTGACTGAATTCACACTAACAATCCTATTCCTACAGTCCTATTAGAGGTTAGATACAGATGTCACCGGGGCAGCGGCCACTAGTGACCGTCGACTGCTCGTTTGCTACAAAACGAAGCCAAACACTCCAATTTAAGATTTAAAATGGTGTGTGAAATATTAATTTTAACACAGAGTTTCGGGAGATCTCACGCACCCACAAAAAATATCTTTTGAGAAATAATATATAGGATTATTGAGGATCTATAGTACAACAATAAAACTTGATTGAATAAATTAATCAAAGTATTATATAGATATAATATACTATATACATGTAAGTACCGCGTTGGATCCTACGACTTTGCGACCAGTAGGACTTTGACTCGGTGCTAAGGTGTGCGAGCTTCACCTACGTCCTCGTGGACAGCAGGTTGACAAGTTTAATTACCGTTTATGATTTGATGCGCCGGGCTCTTGTCATCTATTCTATTCCAGCTACATGGGAACCTCCTTGTCTTTTTAGAAGCAATGGCAACCGACTCGATAAATTAATATTGGTACCGTGAAATCTGAGGCGTTCTGGGGCGTGAATGCTGAGACCGCTGCCGACTGGGTCAGTGTCTCGAGCATCTTAAATATAGTAATCGTCTTAACAACTACCTACTTACATATTCAGGCCCTTGGTCTTGTGACACAAAAAAATTGATGTCAGAAATGTCGACCAAACTTGATATGGCGTCTGGTGACCAAAGGGCTATCGGCTGATTTGTATAGAGGCTTAGCCTTTTAATGCAGCGCGGGAACGCCGCCAGTGTTTTGGGCCCCAAAAGAACATTTTAGACGAATTATTATACCTGTTTATAAACATTGGTTTTTATTTACTTTTTTTATATATTTGTATTGTAAATATTTGCTCATTGATAAGTATTTAAATTAATTCATTTAAAGATCTGTATAGACACCAAAGATGATTGTTTGGTTTTAAATAAAACTATTTTTGGTATCGATGTTCTTGTTTACATAGAGTTTGAATACACCGTGTATTAGAAGTTGCTTTCATAGCTGTTGCAACGAAAGTATTGCACAAAAAAAATGAAATTTCAGGCTAATTTTGTAAAACCCTACAGACAACAACTTATATTCAAATTGTTATTGGTGACATTATTTATGTAAAGAAAAATATGGGTAACATTATTGTAACGGACAACAATGTCAGTAGAGCAATCTGTGATCACTACTTCGCTACGAGTGCAACATAGATTGCGTCAACTGGTCACTTTGTCAGCTGAACAATGTACTGTCATTGCTGTCAACGTCAAATTGGTGTATTCCAAATTTCCAAAGTGTATTCTGTGTATCTATATTGTAACTTCGTAAATTGTCGTACAAAATTCTTCCTTTTTAAATTCATAAAAACAATTTCGAGGCATATTGCTTATTTTAAATGAGACCAATGTTGGTGCATTGAGTCAATATGGGTGGAAAGACCAAACAAGCCAATAGAACCAAGAATAATGTGAGAGTAAGTGTTTTAATCGTGTTTTTCTACGCGCCGCCATCTGCTTGGAGCAGAAAATCAATAATTCAAAATCAGATTTAGTACGAAATAATGTGTTATGTTGGAGTCAATACATAGCATTGGTTTATTTTAATGGATTCCGAATCCAAATTAGTTTATAGTATTCGTCTTTTTAAACAATCTTTGAGTTTTCAATAACACCAATTGCTACGACTAGTACTAGATACTCGCAGACGTCATTAGTAGGAACACTTTGTACTACACTATTCAGAGAATTTTACTTAAGGATCAGTTCACTCTTATTTGAGGATTGCAAGGACTATTTATGATGTTACCCGGCATAGGATACAATTATGTCACTAACAGGTGATCTAAACCTAATATCAAAATTGTAATCTTGTGGAAAGCTATGTCAAGTTAAAATTGTCCCTAAAAAGGATGTTAATAGTGTTTTAAATTTCACAATGTGATATCAACCTACAAATTCAGAGAATTTGACTTTGAATACTAACACTCGCTTCTGAGTTTACAAAACTTAAGAGTGTTTTTACGATTACACAATAATATCATTTGTTATAATGAAAGATATCATAGTGAGTAACTCTATACACCACAGTTCCTGCAGATGTTAATATTATTACTCTTTATGGCACCAAAGAAAACAGTCATTAAAAATAGGAGGTTTTCTTATTGCTATTGAGTGGTTTCTTTCATGTTGTTCATGGGATGAGAGGAAACACAGTGCAATATTTAGCTGATAGCTGAGGGATATAGTCAGACTTGGTGGGTATAATAGGTGTGATTGAATTGATAGCTATAATATAATTGATGGATATGGCACATTGTTTTATTCATCTTCTCAATGATGTACATTTGACCTCAGCCATCCAGCAGTGGCCGCAGTGCAGAGCTAATCACCAATAAGGTGAACCCTTCATTATTACTGGTGGGTCCCGGTAATTTGCCTCCGACCGTGTTCACCAGCCTCGGTTTCAATACTCAGGAGAATCCGATAAACAATGAGTTCTTCTTATGCTTCAAGAAGTTCAACAAAAAGGATCCGATTACAAAAATCAAGGTTAGTGTTTTGTCACAACATGATCGGTAGACTCAATGGTTGCCATGGGGGGTTTTTGTAATACCGTAATGAGTACTAATGACCTTATCATAGTAGATTTGTAAGAATTTATGCTGGTAAATTGATCTATAAAATCTAAAAACACAGTAAAACCGTTTCTGTACTAACAACCCATTCACTGCCCATACATATTTTGAAAACGAAGCACCAGCACTCGACCTGCCGTGTACCAGTTTAAAGGGTACAGAAATGTCCAAAGGCTGTAGTGGTTGTAATTTCATTTCCCTCCTGTAGTACTTCTTTAGCTTTACCTACTGGTATTCGTGTCCCGTTTCTGTTACTTATTTTTGATTACACTGCAATTTTTAGGCTCTAAACGAGTTGAAAGATCTGGTGGCTACTAGTGAGCAAGAAGAAGTGATCAACGCCCTGCACAGTTGGGCACATTACTATCCATCACTGACAGTGGATATAGACAGAAAAGTCCGGGAGGCTGCACAGGTACTATTGATTGACAGTTCTTTATTATTGTTATTAAATCTTCACACTAGGACCTTGTGAGCTAAGCGGGGAGCATCGGGTACCAAATGTCTCTATTTTAACAGACCCGAGGTGTGTCTTCCGCGTTCATCACTTTCTTGATACATATGGTACACCAGATTCAGAGGTTTCCGATCCCTCCTCACTGGGTGTATCCGATCTATAGACAGGCAGGCAGACGTCGGTGTCGGATGGCTGCGAATGAAGATATCACAATTATAGTATAATTTCCCTATAAAAAAAACGCAACAAGTAATGGTGATGTCTTAGTGGAAATAATTGATTGCATGCACTCACTAACATTGAATACACTAAGTGGTGCTATGTAAATAAACTGGTGTATCCTAACTGACCCACTGACTGATTGATTCATCATCACCGAGCCTAAAATACTACTGGAGGATAGTGGAAACCTTCTATGATGTATCTACACACTAAGAAAAGATTTTGTGATATTCCACCGCTAAGGGTCGTAAATAGGGTTTGGATGTTTATTTCAGAATTGCCAATTTTGAAGTGAGCGCTATGAAATGTGGTTGTCTGTTAGAAATAAAGGAATAGGTTGTGTCAGCGTCTCTGGGGAATCGACCGACAAGGGTGTAAAATAAGAGACGAAAGTTTATTTCAAAATATATTAATTTTCAAGCAAGCCAAACCGCAAACGATCGATACCATATATACACCTCCGTCAGTACTGTGCCTTGGCGTTGCAGGTGTGCCACGGCGCCATAGTGCGGAAGTGCGGACGGCAGGTGGCGCTGCACCTCAAACGGCTGCTGCCCGCGTGGCTGCTGGCGCAGCACGACGACTATGCGCCGGCGCAGCACATCGCGCAACACGACCTTCATGTAACACGCCACTCTGGCACTCGTATCTGTACGCTGCCTGCTCCACAAACACACCCTCTTCCTGCTAAGCGAGGTGAAGTCTAGGCTACACCGAGCATGACTAGAAAATGCCAATTCAGTAATTTCTGGCGTGATTCCAAGTCATACGTGGCAGGAAAAATATAGGCGGGCTCAAATAGATACGATTGTTACTTTATATCCTATGTTTGAATATCGTTTGTTGCAGTGGGTGCTTATGTTATTAGCTAAAATAAAAGTTTTTCCAATCTTTTGTTTAAATACACATATTTAAAAAGAAAGATCATTATATTACCGAGTCAAATCGGCCCATGTTCGGTGCAAAAGGAAGAAGCAATAGGCACCGCCGTTTCCTATTTCACCATCACGATCCCTAAGCGTTTGCTTTCATAGTCTTTTCAATAGCACTCATATGAAATTAACCCGTTACAATATACTACATTAAAAAAATATATTTCTTAATTTCCAGACCACATTTCCCAACGAGAAGTTGACAGAGGCGATAAAGTTTTGCAAGGCGGAAATATGTAACCTTTTACTGGATAACCTGAAGGGAAATGCAGAGTACATGCTCAGCGGCAAAAAGTATGTGCACTTCATTATATTTATCATTTTATTGTCAAGAATTATTATTATCGGCAATTGCACTATAACGTAATATACTATAGCTTCAATCCTGCCATAATATTGGAATGAACCATATTCGAGTGTTGTACTCTTATAGGATCGATAATGAAGAAGAGAAGGAGGTGCAGATAGCGCGCGTGGTGGGCAGCAGCTTGCACGCCTTGGAACTGTTCATCAGCAAGATGCCCGACGACCACGCCGACTGGCTGTGGGACGCGCTCATGCCGCTGCTGTGCGCCAATAGCTTCTGGAAGATGGCAGCGCATAAGTCGCAGTTCGTTAGGTTTGTGCCCGTGCAGGCGTGTAGATAGGCTTACGGGTCATGTCAGCTAAGGGACGGAAGGTCTGTAGTGAAAAGAAAATAAGGTGTCGAATAAGGAAGGTTGGAAGAGCAGAGGGCTTTCTGCTCCCAGGAATTAAGACTACATAGGTGGCTGAAGAATTAAATATCTTAAACGCTCCAATAAGTAGGTCGATAATAATTTTAGTTGAAACTTAAAATAAATGTGAACCGGTGTTTATGAACTTGAAGTGGCAGGAAGTAACGGACGGGCACCGAGCCGGGCCGCTCGCGGTCCAGCGAGGGCAGTGGCAGGCCAGTAGCTCGGCGGTGGGTTGCAGGGCGGCGTGGTACCGGGCGCTGGGCGCGCTGGTGTCGCGCGGCGGCGCGCGTCTGCCCGAGCCGCTGCGGCGCCGGGCCGTGCACGCGCTGCTGGCGCACGACGAGCGCGCGCCGCTCGCCGTCGCCGAGCGCTGGCGCGCGCTGCTGCGCCTCATGCAGGACGTGCCGGTACCGCCCTCCGAATATCACGAACCACGATTCTTGATATTATTCTCGCTGTCGAGTTAGATTTAGACGAGGTCGGTTTAAATTAGCCGTAGGTATGTATGCCCGGTCTCAGTCCACTGAAGCCGTTAAACACACATGTGTAATAATAATTTATGGTGGAATTATTTCAATCTATACTTGATATTATAAATAGCAAAGATTTGTGTGTGTGTGTGTGTGTGTGTGTATGTAACAAATAGGCTCAAAAACTACTGGACCGATATCAAAAATTATTTCACCATTTGAATGCTACATTATCACTGATCAACATAGGCTATATTAATTACAGGAAAAAAAATAAGGATCTTTACTAAACCGACAACAATGTAACCCAAGGTGGAAAAAAATTACCTTACCTCACCTTTGCGTTGATCCTTATCCAAATAAATCATTTCCTAAGCAAGACTGTTTCAATACCTGTAAATTCCTTTTTAGTTTGTTCAAAACAGACATTCCATTCAAAAGATATAAGGTACGAATTTAAAACGTTGAAGAATTAAAAATTAACGCCACCGCACCGCCGCGCTGCCGCTGGTATAGCACGGAGGAATCGGCACCGAACATCTGATCAGACATAGTGTTACGGGAATTTTACATATATGAGATTGAGTTATTATACTATTATTTTAATTGAACCATGGCAACGCGTGGCCCGGTCTGCTATAATTTATATGGCAGAACAACGTTTGCCGATTCAGCTAGTAGATTATATTAGTGTATAGCTAATATACGTACAGTCAAATGCAATAATATCTGCCGCGACCGTTACACTATATTTGACTTGACTTTGATTAAAGTTATACGTTTTTAGGCACGTTAGGGAAAAATGATGAGGGTAAATTTTTAAGATAGCGGGACGGAAATTAGCTAGTCAAACTAGCAACTTTATTAATCCACGATATTTATTTTAATTATGTCCAAATTATTCTTTTAGGATATTTAAATATATTTCATTTATATTTGATTGATAAGTACAATCAATACAGAAATACAGTGGCATTAACTCCGCCCTTTATTAACTACAATAAAAAATAAATATATAGACGGAGGATACCAGGTCACCCTAGCCGTTCATCAGAGGAAATATCATCTTCAATATATGTATGTATATGTGGACCCGTGGATATAATTATGACAAACTATTTTCTTTCTTATGTTACTTAATTAAACACTTAATTAAATAATGAAATATATATAAATATAATTATTAAAAAAAAAAAACACTTAGACGACAATGAATATTTATTAAATGAAATATATTTATAAACACATCAATAAAATTTACAATGTGACTTTATTTGTAATAAGTACACGACTCAAATTTGCACAAATATACATTTTCATTTATCATCTGTATGCTAGATACACTTCGACCTTGTATTCTACGACGGTGATTTAGTGGCAAGTTACAATGCGGAACTAGTTTTGCGATATTTATATAGTTCTGCTAGTACGTACTCTTATGTTTAAACCATGTTATCGCTGTAAAAAAAATCGTTGGTATGGCAACAAACGTAGCATTTCAAGACCAAAATTTTGTCGTAGTTAATGAACGAATTTCTTTTTTTTTATTTAACGTTTTTTTTACATTTAAATAAAAAGTTATGTTTTTCGAATATACATACATTTTATACAATCTTTCTGCCCCCATGTCGCTCTTTTAGGAACTGATCTAAAAAAAATACTCTACGTAGCTTATTTTCTTTCATGTTATTGAAACTCTCTCTTTTACAAAATTTTAACAACAACGGTTTAGCTGAGTCTACGAAAAAATGGACAGGCAGGCAGTCCCTTTGCCATACCATAAATTGGAGTGAATATGTATTAGTGGAGTGCGTAAAAATATATGATCGTTAGATCAGTCGAAACGAGAAAACACCTCATCGATTTGTGTATAAAAGATAAATATACATTACACCGAATTCTTAGAATTTTCTCGGGAAAACGTTCACCCGTATTCCTGACTCAGGTCGAATAGCTATATGATGGGGCGATATGACGACATCTTTTACAGTGTTTTCACAGGTCGCCACGCGAAATCGTGAAAGAAACTTCGCTATGCATACTCCAGACTGCACTTTGCCGAAGCGCATTCCTGCAACAAAAAAAAAATTGTAAAATACCAAACATATTTAATCTCAGCCATATGAGGTAGACAATCCTGTTTTTGTTTTAATATTGTATAACAAACTAATTAATCACATTGAAAGTATCTTTCCATACTATAATAATATATAAAAATTTCGTTTAAAATTTAAGATCAGTCTTTGACAGTCAATGTGTTAATATTGAGAATATTTCTATGGAATTTCGCAATAATTACATACTTTTTATGGTATTACAATATCGAATTTTGAAAATCCCTATGGCTTTCTATGGTATTATAATATCGAATTTTGATTTTTTAAATACTCAATATTTATAGCTTTATTAAGCCATGAATAAATCGTAAAGCATGCACAAATGAGTATGTACGCGTAACACGTATTTAATTGTTCAGATAAAAAATATGATATTACATGAATAATTTTATTTAAAAAATCGACTTACCGATGCAATTTCTCGGACCAATACCGAATGGCATATAAGCACATGGATGTCGGCTCGCTGCAATGTCCGGGCTAAACCTCTCAGGATCAAACCTCTCTGGGTCGGGATAGTATTGGGGATCATGATGAATGGATATAGGAGATGTTAGAATTGTCTGCCCCTTTTTTAATGTTACATTAGTGCCAGGTAGGTGATAGTCTACATTCACGTTACGCTGTAGAGGTTCTACAATAGGGTATAAACGCAAAGTTTCATCCATAACTTTACCGAGGAAAGTCATTTTCATCAGCGTGTCGTAGGTAATTTCACCATTGGATTCCTGGAGTACCTCATCGACTTCTTTAATTAACTTTTCTTGTATTTCAGGGTTCTTAGCTAACTCATACAGCATAAACGACATCGTCGTGGCACTGGTTTCATAACCGGCTGCATAAAACACAAATGCTTGAGCCGCCATTACACTGTCAGTAATTTCCATGGATGATTGCTTAGCATCCTTGTCTTTTTTAGGTGCCATAACCACATCTTGCATTCTTAGTTCCAACATGATATCCATAAAATCTTTTGCATTTGATGGCATACCATTTCTTTGATGGACAACAGTATTTACAAGATTATGAAAAAAATGTGTAACTTCCTTGGGAAATAGCGAAGAATTAATTTTTTTCAAAATACCGGGATACATCATGTCCAGCTCGTTGGCAAATTTTGTTTCGAAAATGAGCTGGTCGATTGTGCGAAGCTCTTGTATCTCGCCATTGTAAGTATCGATATCAAGTCCAAAGGCGCACGCGGTGATTGTAGACGCAGTGTACTGCCGCATTAAAGAGTGTATTTCGAGTTCGGTATGTTGCTCGCAGAGTTGTTCGATGTAGTTAGCGAACCTGTCGCCGCGTTGAGAAACCAAATAGAACATGTTCTTTAACTTTCCCGATGTGAAAATAGGAGTCAATTTATTTCTGAGAACTCTCCAGGATTCGCCATCGGCATGAAATAGATTGACACCGAGCCCTTCCTTGCTGAATTCAACTCCACGATCTTGGAAATATTCAAAATCCTTGATCATCACTTGCTTGATCACGTCCAGATCCCGTATCAGTAAGCACGGAGTCGTCATTCTATAAACTCCCACAACTTTTTCGTTTGGATAATTATCATAAATATCCTTGAATACTAAGCCAATATGTTTTTTGCGAAGAGTCGATTCCATCAGATTTCCAAAAAAAGGCTTAGGTTTTGGTCCTAGTACATTTCTTGATTTCCAATAGTTGAAAGTCCTAGTAAAATAGTAGTATAATACTAAGACAAAAAACACCAACGCTACTATTATTTGTAACACGTCCATTGTTCTCTGCTTTTAAATTGATATTAAATGGAGTGGCGGCGTCCAGTTGCACTGAAAGTTGAAAAACAGATCGTAATATAAAAACGAAATACAACAATCATTTAGGACGATAATACAGTTATAGGTCAGCTGTAACTGAGGTTAACGAATCGAACCCTTAATTATGCTTGCCTGAACATAAAGAAAACAGTGATAGTGTAGTGATAGTGATAGCTTAGTTAAATAAAAATGTAAGTCGATGTAAAATCTTTGTAATAAAACCACAAACACACATATACTATAAGAAATATTTATTGAACGAAACATACATTTTTGTACATGTCAATAAATGGTATAATATGAGTTTATTATCTAATATAACTAGCCTATTCGAACCGAATTTGCACAAACATAAACTTTTATACACTTTGAACATAAACGTGATGTCTGTAATGTGTAAGCGTTAAATCTTAACATTTCATCTTTATCAAATAAATATGACAATAGGTTAATGAATCATCAATTATAGAATTTAATTAATTATACATTTAGCATATTATTGTTGCTGTCATAAAAACATTTCTAATTGCTTAGAGTTCGTTCGCGGTGAAATCCAAATGATTGTCATCCAATCGGCCATCCCTGCTTGCGCTTTTTTACGGGGTAATAAAAGAGTATTCCAAGCCTGTTAAATCCAGCCGGTCTAAGTACCAATTTATATCAAAATCAATTCAGCCGATTCTACGTGAAAACAGACAGACGAACATAACATAACAATAGTTACTTTCGCATATATAATATTAGTACGGACATATATTAGTGATTTACTGAAAAAAAAAAACTTACGATTCTTTGAACTCACAGAAAAAGGTTACTTCTAAATAACATGAGTATTATTAAAATTTAGATTTTCGGACCGTTGATTTCTGTATCTTTTTTAATTGTTTGGAGTCAGACTTGAAAACATATATCCACTCAATTAATCTATACAAAAAGTATTTTAACGTAACGTAACGTAACATCACGCCTGTAATCCCCCCCCCCCCCTGAGGGGTATGCTTTAAAAAGTATTTTAAAGCATGCAATTTCAACAACGCAATTATTAGTGTGCATTATCATTAGAAGATACATATATTTGACGCGATTATTTCGTGTATTACTACGTGCACCAATAACTTAAGTTATATAAAAAATTACGTAGGTGAAACCTGATCCTTATGACTTTCTTGGTACGATGTTCAACGTAATTCCAGTATTAGCTCTAACAATTAAATAGTGAGGCGACACATGGATATCTTTTACAGTGTTTTTACAGGTGGCCACTCGAAATCTTGACAGAAACTTCGCTATGCAAGCTCCAGACTGCACTTTAGCGAAGCGCATACCTGTAATAAAATCAACAGTTTACAAATTATAATAAATGAAATTAATGTACAAGGCAAATCAAAATCAAACAAAACAATGACAACACGTATAATATAACGGCTATATTTATGAAATTAGGTGTCTTGTAATTAATTATGTACAAATATTTGACGATATTAGAAATTAATTACATATTTGTTTTATAAAACCTACATTTCTCACTAATCGAAACATACTTTCATCGAAACCTCTGAAAAATCTTGTTGTTCTATTAACACAAACAGTAAACATTACCTATGCAAACGTCCAATATTCAAATTTATTTGTAAAAACGTTAGCTCTCTCAATCTATGATATTATCTAAATGTGATAACATTGATACTATTTCTATGGAAACTTAGAGTATGAGTATGACAATAAACACCTGTTTTCGATGATATACAGCATCATTTTGGAATATAGTTCATCTAAATTGATAGTTTTCCAACATTATTCACTTATAATATATCCAGTAAAAATTGCATTCGGTTCTAGTACATTTTCATATTTATGTATTATAATAATTTCACATGACTAGGCATATTTTTAACGGATGCGACTGTAAATAGAAAGTTTGATAAAAAAAAAACACTCACCGATACAGTTCCTTGGCCCAACACCGAACGGCATATAAGCACATGTGTGACGGTTTCCTGCAACTTCCGGGCTAAACCTCTCAGGATCAAATTTCTCTGGTTCGGGATAATGTTGGGGATCGTTATGAATGCCTATTGGAGAAACTAGAATTGTCTGTCCCTTTTTTAAAATTACATTGGTACCAGGTATTTGGTAATCTACAGTCGCATTACGTTGTAGAGGATCCACTATAGGATAGACACGCAAAGTTTCATCCATAACTTTGCTGAGATAAGTCATTTTCTTTAGAGAGTCGTAGGTAACTTCACCGTTAAATTCTTTGAACACTTCATCGACTTCCTTAATTAGCTTATCTTGTATGTCAGGGTTCTTAGCTAACTCATACAGCATAAATGCTATCGTCGTAGCACTGGTTTCATAACCAGCTATATAAAATACAAATGCTTGAGCCGCCATTATACTGTCTGTTATTTCTAAGGACGTTTGCTTGATGTCCTTGTCTCTTTTAGGTCCCATAATCACATCTTGCATTCTTAACTCCAACATAATGTCCATGAAATCTTTGGCATTGGATGGCTTACCATTTCGTTGTTGGACAATTTTAGTTACAAGATTGTAAAAAAAATCTGTTACCTCCTTGGGTAAAAGCGAAGAATTAAATTTTTTGAAAATACCAGGATACATCATATCTAACTCGAGACCGAATTTCGATTCAAAAATGAGCTGGTCGATTCTGCGAAGCTCTGGTAATTCGCCATTATAAGTATCAATATCAAGGCCAAAGGCACACGCTGCAATTGTAGACACTGTGTACTGCCGTACCAATGACTGGATTTCATGTTCGGTACCTTGCTCGCACACTTTATGCACATAGTCAACAAACCTATCGCCGCGTTGAGAAATCAAATAGAACATGTTCTTTAACTTTCCCGAAGTGAAAATAGGAGTAAATCTATTTCTGAGAACTCTCCAGGATTCACCATCAGCATTAAATAGATTGAGACCGAGGCCTTCTTTGCTGAATTCAATTCCACGGTCGTGGAAGCAATCAAAATCTTTGATCATCACTTGCTTGATTATGTCCAAGTCACGTATCAGTAAGCATGGCGTTGTCATTCTATAAACTCCCACAACTTTTTCTTTCGGAAACTTGTCATAAATATCCTTAAATACTAAGCCAATATGTTTTTTGCGACGAGTCGACTCCATTAAATTTCCAAAAAAGGCTACAGGTTTTGGCCCTGGTACATTTCTGGACCTCCAATAGTTGAAAGTCCTAGTAAAGTAGTAGTATAATGTTAGGATCACTAACACCAGAGCTACTAATACTTGTAACGCGGCCATTGTTCACCACTGTTAAACTGATAATGAATGGCGATGTGCGGTTATTTATAGCTGAATGTGACAAGAGTACCTACGTAGCAGGTACGTGTTATGTAAAACGAGATATAGCTTAGCTGAAATTAAACGTACTAAATTGTTCCTTCACTTCTTAAATTTAAAATTCATCGTATAATTATGTATGTAGTAGTCTGATGTAGTAGTGTCAAAACACTTTCTACTTGGTATAATACAACATTAAACTATGTATTGACTGCCTCGTTGGTCGGGCGGTTGCTAGCGCGACTGCCGATCGGGAGGGCCCGGGTTCAAATCCCGGGTAGGGTACTGCTGGATTTTTCTAATTTAGAATTTCTAGTAGTGACTCAGAGTCTGGACGTGTGCCCGGTGCATGGTAATAGGCTCACCAACTATTCCATTGTGGGACATAAATGCAACTGGGGAAATGTGGGCGTGTACTACACTGCTCTGCCTACCCCTTAGGGGATTACAGGCGTGATGTTACGTAAACTATGTATAATCATCATGAAACTTGTTTCCTTGGTGACTACTTTTATTTACTATTCCAACAATTAAAATTGGATCGTTACGGCAAAGCGTGATCCCCATTACTATCAACCCTTTTCTTATTCCACTGCTGGATTCGCGTCTCCTCTTGTCATTCCGATCGTCTTTCACCCTGAAGCATAACGTTATATAACTTTTGTACCTCACATACGCAGTTAATTTTTGATAGTCACAATTAATCTATACTAATATTATAAAGCTGAAGAGTTTGTTTGTTTGTTTGTTTGTTTGTTTGTTTGTTTGTTTGAACGCGC
>DWDX01001280.1:0-19510 GCA_018245675.1 Agara michaeli | reverse complement strand
AGTACCCAACCCGGGATTTGAACCCAGGACCTCCCGATCGGCAGTCGTGCTAGCAACCGCCCGACCAACGAGGCAGTTAATTGAACTGAATTTGGTGTTGTTACTAAATATGTCTTGTTTGTAAATATAATTATTACATCGATGAAACGCTTTCGTATCTAGATATATTAAGTACAGACAGGTTACTGGCTGACGGGGGCGTCCAGAGTCTCCGATACCGGCGTGTATGCATGAAGAGAGTGATGAATGTAGATAAAGCACGTCAGAGACAGAGATATTTTGCATTCGGTACTTTCTGCCTACCCCTTTAAGGACTTGGCGTGATGGTATTATTATTGTTACAAGAACAGATATGCATCGTGTAAAGTAAAAGAACTCACCTCAATGTTAATCGTAATCGTAACCTCAACAGTCTCAATATCCAAACTGCACTACCTTCGCAATGGCAGTACCGAAACCAAAACCGAAGATCGTTGTCAGAGTCAGCCTAACCGATAAAGCCGGGGGCACACTCGGTATGTATTTACGGTGTCGGCGAACCAATGGACCGGCGACACCAGTGATTTGTGGTCACTGAAAGCAGTAACCTCTGTCTGTGACGTGCCAATTGTCTTCGTCTTGGCAGCCGTGCAAGCTCGCAGCGGATGGCGGTTCGGCACGCCGTTGTTGACTGATTAAAATTGTCTCCGTAACCTTCTACGCGCCAAATACGACATCAATGGATACAAATTGAAGCGATCTAATTCAACCATAACCATTAATTTAATATACGTTGCTATAAAAGCAATTAGGGTTCCAAGCTTCAAAGTATTTCCAATTCAGTATTTCCAAAGTATTTTAATTCCGGTTGAAAGTACTGCCGGTTCGTCACATAACTTTATAGTTCAGCAAAAATTTGAATCTCTATTAGTAAATATATTAATACAGAATAATATGTTTCGTCTATCTCTCTATTCTTATTTACTTCGTATAATTGAAGGTCATTGATGATCTTAATAAATAATCTTGCAATAACAAATGTCATACATGTAAATGTTTATTAGTGGTTCGCTCGCCGCCTGCAACTTGGACCAAGACGTTGCAGTGTCACGTGCACCGGTCTGTGTACAGTCTCCTTATGTCAGCCGGACGTTGTCAAATTAATTTACATAATTCACAGTTTCCACTGAGTCTAAAGCGATAGATACGACGTGGTTCCTGTTACTGACCGTTTAGTTTGATGGCTTTTGGTCGCGGCACGCCGCTTGGCTTATGCTTTGACAGTTCGGTTTGTTACGGTGTTGTACAAAATTAATTTTATAACTGCTACTACTTATACTAAGGGTATTATCACAAGTGTTATTTGAGGTCGCTTGCAGATGTTCATAAGGCAAAAAGTTAAGTTAACAAATTTTAAAAAACTCCCTGAATTATTACTAAAGAGTTATTATTTAAATACATTTTCCAGTAACTTTAAAAATAATAATTTATGTATGTACATATCTCAGCAAATAACCTTTTTATCTCGGGTATCGCGTAGTTGGAACGAAACGCACGTATCGATACATGTGTCGGAGCGGCAATGGATAGCGCGTAATGGAATGAAACGTTCTCAATGTCAGATAATTTACAAGTGACATAAGCGCGGTATCGATTGCTGGCTGACAAGTTAATGTGTGTGTCGGTGTGCGCAGCGAGGTGGCAGTGGACGGCGTGTGATTAGACATTACGTTCTCATTATCAGGTGGTAATCAACTGGGAACGGATTGAGTTCAAATCTACATAGTGATGTGGATTGCACATTGTCGATAATAACTATGAAAAGTTAATTTGATAATGCTATACAATAAATTTACATATAATGACAAAATCTCAACCAACCCGCCCTGCAGGTGATGCAGCCAAGACAAATATAAATGTTAAATAATGTATTTATTTTTTTATCTATGTATCATGTCAAAAATATTTTTAATAATTATTATCCCTTTACGAACATCTTTATAGAATAAATTACTTAACATGTTATAAGCAGATTGTTGTAGTTTCTGATCAGTGTAGTAACATACTGTATAGTCTATAAACCATCGACAGCCTGATTACTGACATAGTTACATCGCTGGGTGCTGCGAGGATTTGATCAACGTATCGTACATCTGGCGATCTAGTTAAGTTGCATCGAGATTGTGTTAATCAGGAGCCAGTGATTCATGTGAACGGCTGGCAGAAGTGATCGTATGCGAACCATTGCATCATATTAACTAGCTTCGTGACATCTGGTAAAAGGGACACATTACATACTAGCTTTTGGCCCGCGACTTCGTCCCTCGCCGCAAATTTATGCCGTCATATTAGAAACCTCAAAAATAGCAGTATTTCTCTGCTATATAATGGATGTTATTATGTAAACCTTCATGTAAACCTTCCTCTCGAATCACTCTATCCATTGAAAAACTGCATCAAAATCGGTTGCGTAGTTTTAAAGATCTAAGCATACGTAGGGACAGACAGCGGAAAGCGACTTTGTTTTATACTATGTAGTGATGTATATTAACGGAGATTTTATTTTTTACTTTCTTACACTTGACCGATCCAGTTCTACTTGCTTGCTGAAAAGCAAGAAAAATCCGATATCTTCTTCGATTTGACCGCAAAAAATACATTACAGGAACGAAAAAAGTTGTTTCCTATATTTTGACATAAATTGTAGTAAGATCATTTTGTTTCATGATATATGCATACATAGATCTTACGTCACTATATTGCAAGATGATCTAGCTGCTAACACGCGACCTCAGTTTTCCTGTTGACTTGCACCTTAACTCACTGTTTGAGTCCACCATGTTCCTCTAGTGGAGTTATACCAAAATGATAACAGCTCTTAAATTTTTTAAAATTACAACGATATGTATTATACATTAACGGCAATAGTTATAATCCATGTGAATGCGCATAGATCTCGACTTTAACTACGGTAATAACTCCAGCCGTATATAAAGAAATAAGCAGAAGAGAGTCTCCTCGAAGGCCTTATAAACCAGGTCCCTGGGCGGTCATCCCGCCAAATCACTGCAACTCGTGCAGCTAGAGCGAGACAGACGCGTCGCTGCGTTGGACGGAGAGAGACAGACAGCATGCAGTTGTCATAATTTCGCTCGGCAGACTAATAATAAAGATAAAGGGGTGGGGTGGTGCATGTTTATAGTTTTTTAACGTTTCTTTGTCTTGAGACTCGGGGTGGCTTTTCAGTTGTTAACATTAATATTGTTGATTTAGGCTCATCGCGTCTGCTAACAGAACAGTTTTCTTTTCTTTATGAGTTTTTGTAAATGTACTGCACTTTTTGGCAACATATCACAATTAGCTTGAATTATGACGACTTTTAAAAATGGAAACCTTGAAAACTATAATTCACTTTTGAAACTTTGAGAAGCTGAAAATTCGTTTGGTTGTTCCGATTTTAAACAGGACTAATTTTCGGTGGCGTATGTACTGACCTGGATACTGTATTGTAATACTATATCTATGTCTCGGTGACATAAATCCAAACATTTGCGAAACAATTTTGGACATTTTGTTTATCAGCCGAAGTAGGTAATGGTTTAATTTTAAGGGTTTAACAAATGTTTATCGTGGGCGGGAATCGAATCCGCGACCAGTTTTCCAGTCAGGGCCTCTAACCGCTCGACCACGAAGCCAGTCCAATAATAGAACGGGAATAGAATAGATAGATAAGTTGAGTTTACTTTTGAATCACCTCGCCCATACCGTTCAAACTCCGTTCAGAGTGTCATAAAGCGATTCTCAGAACCTGTATCTATTCCGCGCGGTCTATGTAGGTGATCTGTTCTATCTCCTATAGCCTGTTCAAACATGTAACGCAAGAGGCATACTGGTCTACTCTTCACTGATTTTAAATGACAACTGTAGGGTGGGCAGTACATGGAATTGCTTATACCCACAGCGTCATATGCGAGCACAATAAAAAAAATATCTGTTAATTTTGTCAAATAGAACTTAATCTTTCACACTGCTGTACACACATATATATCCGTGTACCCAATCTTTAATAGAACTACAATTCTCAATATCGTTTACGTACATTGCCATCACTACTACCTACCTGGTAAGCTCCATTTCTTAGTAAATATAGAAGGATGCCATTGTCCTTAAACGTCCCTTTAACTCCTTGAACTCGATGTACGAAAAGGCATAATTTTTTGAAAATGTAGATTAAGTTTTGAAGTTAGAGTAGCTACGGCGTAACCGGGGACGTCTAGAGGCGAGTCTATTGGATTAGCATCGAAATGTGTCTGGTTGTTTCGACGTCATATAAACTGCTAGTGTATAAGTTACCCGTAGTTGTAACGGTACCTTGGTACAACACCTATGTGTGTGTATTTTAAAATTAAATGACTCGATGTAACGGTGAAGGAAAATATCGTGAGGGAATTTGCACATTTTAGAAGTTATACGTAATACTTTCAAAGGTGTACGAAGTCTGCTCCATTTGTGGATCACTGTGGTAAACTCATCATAAACCTTGTCAAATGTTTGTCCTGGGTGGAAATCGAACCCACGACCTCCAGGTTTTGCAGTCAGGGTCTCTAAGTACTCTACCAGGAAGCCAGTGAAGGTCTCCCGCTAGAGGCTGCCGCATTCTTACGAGTATTTATTTATAATGTAGGTACCATCACAATATTCTCGATCTGTAATTACTTCTATGTTCCCCGTAGTTAAGTAGATATTGTGATATTTATGACACAATAGTGTCTGCCGTCTGCGGTGTCACGGCGGGCGATGTCTGACGAGTGTCACGCGCCGCGACACGCCCCGCCACGCAGAAGGGAATCGAACTGACGGAAATGTTTTCCTAATTTGTTGTTCTTTGTTGTTATTTGTAAAGTATAAGCAATATTCACGTATTTGTGTACTTTATTACAGAAATGTATGAATCATTAAATCTTATTCACTAAATCATACTTGTGGAGATACAATGAAAACTATTAAGACATATACTTATGCATTAGAAATTCTATATTTACTATATAAGGCATATCTCTTCTACATATTTGGTTTCACCTCATGTCCGGTCGTATCCTAAACGTCATTAACCAATTCGTTACTTAAGTTCCATAGTTTCTTAATAATTCACATAAGCATATTGTAGGTGACTAGTAAGTAGTACGTATGATCGGCCCCATAACGGTATGCGAGAGGAAGAACCATAGCCTTTGTAGGTGATTTCATAAATTCTTACTTTAATTCATATGTTTGAAATACCTCGTTTCGTATTGTATCTATAACCTGCGTTTAAAGCTTTTATGCTGGAGGGATTCCAATATTAATATCAGTGCTAGTAGTACATCATTTGGTTATTTGTTTTACGTATTACTGCTATACAGCAAACAGCGAGTGCAATCTCCAGGTAGGGATGCAATTTTCCTCGGACGCCGTTCATCACTTTGTCTATCAGCTCTGCCATCAATCATTCGGAACGCGCCACTCTCAACATCTATTTGATACATAAAATTACACCTATATTTCTGTACGGCTTACGAGGAGTGCATGTGATATTATACTTTGTAACTAATATATTTTTGGAATTGTTTTATACATACATTGTACAGAATCATGTAGGTTTTAATATACACACACAACCTTATCAAAGTAAAAAGAAAGCAATAGGCGGCCGACGCGACAATAAGCGCAGTCCACATTGCGCTGCCGCGGTAACGCGACATTACCGCGCGTCTAATTAAAACACGTACCGTTGTAGACTCGCGAATTAGCGCACCTTAATTAATCAACTGAGATTGGGGCGGAGTACTTGCGTACTTTCACTCGCCTTAACCGGAAAATCATGCCCTTATGTTTAATTAGAGGCCCTAATGAATTCCATCTCTGGTATGCCGTCGTGGCCCAATTAAGCACGCGGACTTGTCGCGGTGTCCCGAGTCGTCCGTGTAACCTAGGCCTAACTTTTGTTTTGTATAATGCAGTGTGCTTTTAGTTACGACGCTTATAGGTCTTTTAGTATGTGCCAAGTAAATGAGAAGTAATTTAAATATAGATCTAATAAGTATAAGTAAGCTGATGCTTCGTGCACAACATTATTGAAAAACAGTTTTACATATTAACAAAAATTATTTCCTACTCTGCCTAGTTGCGGATTAGTTGGCCGTTTCAGAATTGTCCAAATACATATATTTTATTATTATGTATATTAAACCTATTTCTGTGAAAAGTTTGTCTGTTCGTGTAAATAATGTTTGACCAATAGATCACATTTGTAACTTTAAAAGTCCCACTCAATGCACACTTAACGTAGTACAAGTATAAACAAACATCGAAGCTCGGCGTGTACCGTGTAAACGATATATAAGGTGGTACGGAGAAGCCACGTAGGACCTCTAATGTGTGTATTTATATATCGTTCGGGTAGTGTTCTTCCGTTGCGTAGCCATACGGTCGCGGTGGCGTGCACTCGGGACTGCTGGCGGTCGTGAATCAGATACGCGCGTCACCGCCATCTATCGACGCGCGACCGATCTAAATAACGAGTCGATCGCCTGGATAAATCGCCAGTCTACCTCGCCCGCTCGCCGCTTGTTAGGCGAACGTAATTAATGGTCGCTCTCGATCGTTGTTTCCTTGCCGGCCATTATGATTTTCTATAGGAAAATCGAGGTTGTTAATGTTCCGAGCGCTCTTGTGCTCGATAAATACCGCTCACCTGTTACCTAAGTATGGGCAAATTGACAGGTGAGTGGGATTCGGTGTGCTCTAAGTGAAATATCATCGGCCGGCGCGGGGACCGTTGGGAAACTTAACGGTCCGGCAATTTGAGTGTGTTGATAAGTTTTGCACATCGCGGCCTGATTTATCACCGTTCTCGCCGCTGGTTTAGCAAAGCACCGCGGGTCTGTATCTCGTGCGAGCATGATCGCGCTTAGCTGATAATTTATTCCCAATCAATAATTCATGACCTATTACACTCGTAAGGGTATTGCGTCTGGCGCTTAATAGATGCGGAGCTTAAACCGAGACATTTACATGTAGGCCGAGACTTTAAATTTTGTCACAATTACTTGTGTTTTGCATAATTGACTCTCAAACTCCACCGTGTTCGGTTGAAAGAGATTGCTGGGAAACAAACGTAGCTGACAAAGTTACGTTTACCTTGTTTATTTCGAGACGTTGAATGTTATTGACGTTCAGTGCACGAGATATACTGACAGATAAATAGTCAGTTGCAGTCTTACGACATTTCGGGTGTCGGTGCGGAGACTGATTTTACCGGCGCCGTGTCGAGATGTTCAGTGTGCACTGAGGAAAACAATTGTCCAAAATTCTAAGAAAAAGCCTGAATATAATAAGATAGAGTATTTACCTGAATGTAAAACGTATGGAAATATCTTAACCATAGTTACGAAACGCACAATTGTAATGTGCCATTTTACAGAAAAATCAATTTTTCAGTTTATTACGCAAGATTATAGCAAAAAATAAGGGCAGTAATACAATATAATTTAAATAAATTAATAGCAATCCATTTACGGCTTCGTCGGCTAAGTCGACAGCAATCCAAACGTGATTTTCTTTATCTATTTCCAAACATGGCTCCAAGTTAGAATGTGTTCGTATTATATTTGCAATACTATGTAAGACCGCCAATTGAGCGGGTGTCGGTGCGGACGGGGAAGCCATTACAAGGACATTGTTTGCCCTGTTAATATCTGCAGGGAACCGGTGCCGTGTTCGACACGCGCGCATTACAGACAGACAGTGGGCCATAGCGCTCCGATTTTGTCTCCGACCATAAATAATTCTAAAACGCCCCATTAGATATTCAGAGGTTGGGAAGCGTAGTCTGAAACATCGGCGATCGTTTATCAATCGATAGTGGGTTCGGTTCCGCGAAACAATGCGCGCCATAGCTACCTGTTGGTCGCAGAAGGTGCTCTTCAGTAGTGCCGATAGGTATTTAAGTGTCGGGGTTGCCTACACCGCTTTATAATGTTACTTAAGTGTACCATTTATGTCTGCTGTGGTAGCGCCTCATAGAACATAAACATAGTTTAGTAGGATAAGAGATTATTATATTTGTTTTTTACATATTTTTCTCATTAGCGTCAATGTAACATTAAAATATTTCTTACATCCAAAAATTTCTAAAAAAAAAAATTATTTACGTCAGTAAATAAAAGTAAAACACATTGGCTTGCCTTCTAATTATTCGTACATATCTAGTTAAACCGGTAACATTGAAACCGAGTTGAGCTACTGTACCCGTTGCTTTATCTTTGCGACCGACCGAATGGTATCTCCTGAATAAATCTCGCGGTAACGCACACACGGGTTTTGTTTCGTTCCTAAAGAGTCGAGACGAATGAATTCCATTTTTCTGCCTTCGTCTGTTCCTTCCAAGGTTTTATGGAAATGTGCAGTGGATTTTGGAACTGGCACCAGGAATGTAGGCTTTCGGAGATTTGTATTGTAGGGTTCATATTATGTCAGTCTAAAACATGATTGTTTGGTATGGAACTTCTTTGAACATCATTGTTAATAAAAGCAGCAGAACCTGGAGCCTCGAGTACCTACCTATAGCTATTGTTGGTGATGAAGATATATGGAGATAAGAGTTATGGTATTAAATATGCGTTTAAAAGCTTAGCGTAAGGCACATTTTCTTCAATATAAAATTAATAACTATCTTTTGTCTGTAAATGTTATGTTTCTACAAAGCTCGTATTGTGGTCACCCGAACACTTCGCATAGTATTCAACCTGACCCACCCGGCGTCGAACCAGTTCCCGACCTGATCTGCAATCGCGTGACTGTAACAAATGAACTTAACAATGTTACCTGTAACCAATGTAACACATTTGTCTGTGTTGGTACTTTATATTTGTAATTCATTGTCACGGCGAGAGTGAGAACAGAAATGTTTGCAGTAAATAAATAATAATAATAACCCATTAAACACGTAAGCTTGCACTATGGGTTTCTGCCATGCCGTGGACACTGACCATATATCGTTCTTTCATATATCCATATAATAAACAAAGGTATAAAATGTAAAAATACTTTTAATTTTACATTTATCTTATAACTTTACCGCCATTGAGGACTTAATGAACTTGAGAAACGTTAAAAATACTAGAAATTTAATTTTAAAGAACCAACTATTGTCCTGACAAGCTTTCTTTGCCGCCTATTTTAATCAAAGTCGTCACAAGTGCAGTCTTAGATGCGCTCTCGAGCTGTTCTTCAGCGAATATTCTCCTAGACACTTAAAAAATGTACATTGTATTTTATTGCTATTTATTATTAAATACACCTGCTCTACTAGCATGTACACGTTTTGATATAATTCGTCGTAACGCGTCGAGATGCAAATGAAGCCTTAAACGGTCGGTCGTCAGTAGCCTGTCGCCGCGACACGCTAACTACCTACTCAAGTTTATCGAGACATATTATATTCCAATTTTAATGTTCATCATAAATATTTTTTTTTATTACAAACAGGCTTGCGTTCGACTACGAGTTCACCTGTATTTCTTATCTATAATTTTTTATTATTTTCGGTAAATACACTTTTATTGAATTTGATCGTCGCCACAGACATCATTATTTAATTTAATAATGAAATATTACAAGCTGTCTCTGGTTTATAATTATCCTTTTTTTTCGCCTACAATTTATTGACGAAAATAATTAAGTTACCCAAATAAAAGTATTATTGTCACTAAAATGGCACCTGTCTTTAGCAAACCTCCTATTATCATATTTTCTTGTAGTTAATATGCTCAATATGCAAATGGGGCCCTAAACACCTCGGCGTCAGTCGCCGCATGTCGCCGCGACAGACTTACGACTAAAAGACATGTTTATTCAAATATTAATGCCCGTCATATTTTAAATTTATAACCGCCATCTTGGGCATTCGAATCCGTCCGTTGTTGCGTTTAAATAAATATGCCTCGACTTATTCAGCTATGATATTGTATTGTAAATTGGAAATCATTCGAGTCGTTTGTCTTACGTATATCGTAAGCAATAGTAATTTTTCTTCAAGATTAGGTACTTTTCTATACTACTATCCAACGCTGCAGCATACCTATCTCCGAAGAATTACTTTAAATTCATATCGAAAATTGACTCGTAACTGTCGGAAAGATACTGGTTTGGACGTCACTTTTTATTACCTTCCGGCTGTAGCTTATCTATCACCCGGGAATTGCCTTACGATAATGCCTAACAGTTTTACATCAAAATTGAAATCGTTTAGTGACTCCGTTTACCGTGAAGACTGTTTTCTGCTGTAAATAAAAAATGATTGTTTACAAAGTTAGACACGTCACCGATTTGGGTAAGACGCAACGCGGGTCCGATCCAGCATTTACCGGTGAGACGCCCAATAGGAGCCGCGCATGTGTTGCACACGAGGACGGACAACGTCATCGCGGTTGGACCGATAAACAATAAATTCAACTTAGCCGCGTGGAAACTTATTATGTCCGGACATAAGTTGGGATGATATAGAGGCCCATAAATCGGTCCCGCGACACTGGAATCTATGACGGTCGTGGACAGGTACCGACACCGAACAACATAAAATTAAATTAGATATTTTTCCGACGGCATCATGTGAGAGCTATTTATCTTTTACGGACCAATGACGGTGATGGGTTTTTTTCGACGATAGTTTTTGTGGGTCGCCTTACGGAGTGCGGGCGTCGGGAGCGGGGGACGGGGGTGTCAATGGAGGGTTTATATTATAATCGTGATTAATCGGATCTTTACATAAATTTTCATCGCGCTGTAAACAAGAATGCAGGGTATTCGTTCTTAGGTAAAATACTAAACTTTTTTAATACTGCTAGGTTCTATGTGTGTTTAATGATAAAAAATTTAGACTATTCATTATATCATTATACAATGACGCCGGGTTACGTTACTAACCGGGTAGGTACAGAGCACCGAACGATAGATATCTCTATAGTCACAAAAGTGACTTCTGTAATTGTGTTGTACCATTTTTGTTAAAAAGATTACTTATTTAGGCCTCAGCGCAGTGAGTGACGTAGGCGCACGGTCCACGCTCGTCAGTAGATCAATGTGAATCCTTGTAAGTGAACGCGGCGGCCGCGTGCGAGCCAATTCATCATATTAATAACGCCAACTTAGTGAACGTGCTCTTCAAATTTCGAGCTGCCCGTTGTCGCTGTCTGTCGCCGCGATATTTACGACGACGTCTTGTTTTATAGCTACAAATCGTTGCGGCACATTTTGGAGAACGGCCCGGGTGACGCATTTCGCGCTATTAAGCTCAAATTGAATCGTTCAAGACTATTTGCAATACTATAAATCAGTGCGGTTTTGTTCGGTTGCACCTTACATTTGGGTACGCATATTGTCGATAAGCTGACCTGGTTCTGTTTGATTTTCTGAAATGATAAGTGTTAAAATATATTGTCCAGTTTTGATATTGTAATTTTTCTTAGGCAGCTACGATATTTATCCGGTTTTTTATATTTTTTTCCAAATTGTATATATCATCTGTGACTAAGACCACTAATCCTTTCAAGATGACGACTATGTTTTTAAACCGAACCAAAAAGTATTGTTTCAGTTTAAAACACCATAACATAATACAAATTTTGAATATAGCACAAAGACGTGAATCAAACAACGATGAAGGAAACAAGTCAATTTTTAGTGTTGATCCAAGTGTGGAACAAAGCTGATGGCAACCCAGATCCAGTTGCTCCGTCGCGTCAGATTCAATTATTCAATTGTCAGATCAACGTTATCATTGGCGGGGTTGACGGGGGATTTGGCACGTGGCCTTGGTAGTAGGTGACGCACACTACGACGCGCCACCAACAGCAAGAAGTTGCACGCGGGCGAGAGATTATTGTCCAGCGAAGTCACTAGAAATCAATAAAGTATTAAGTAAGTATATTTAAAAATAGTGAATTTGACTAATATTCATCAAAACACCGTATATTACAGGCTTCTCCGTCCTCTTTTGATTCGACTTAGCGTCATAAGCGATCAAGGTACTTGTAATGTACCTAATAAGTATTTGACATTAGTAATAATGATTAATATAAGTAAATTAATCCCTCAAAATAAGATACTTATGTATATAGACATTCAAAAAAAAATTGGAAACAGGTTCCATTACACTATGTATATGTAACAAGTGTCTACGGTACGAGATAACTCTGCGGTTGACTTATTGGACAACAATCAATGTTCATGTGTAAGTTGACGGAAAATACATGAAAATGTGCAAGTCCGATAGCGCCGGCGTATTGCAGTGTGCGTTGTTCTTTAAGTCGCGGCTCCTATTTATATTGGCGACAGTCGCACAATCGTGCTCATCAACGTCGACATTAAGACTGACTGTGATTTGTACCGAGCGCAGTGCGTTTTTGCTAACTGCACACGGTTATTAATTATATGATCGTTTGTACCAAAATTATACGTATTGTTATTGGTTACGATTCATTCGAAATGTCCGCTGATATTTTGTGCCATTTAGCGACGGTCGCGTAGATATCGCTATTTTATTTGACACTTGCAGCGATTACGCGCTGTTTTTGTTTTAATTGTGACGTTCGCTATAGATTGTGTTGACGTTCCAATGCGTTGGTTAGCTGGAGTTGGTGCGCTAATTTTGGTGGCTATGATCGTATTGACGTAGTTTATTCGTATCATATATGCGGTTGTGGTAAAGTGAGTATTTTCAGTATATAAACTATTCATCATTGCACACCGTTTATAGCGAAGTCTTGGTTGATAACATTTGCAAAATTAAACAACTCTAGTTACTTTTGAATGGTTGAAAGCTACTGTTATGCGACGCTGAAAGTGGCTCCGAGAGGAAAAGTGTGGGAATCGAACCCGCGATCATCTGTTCAGCAATCAGTATGACTGACCACTGCACCACTAGGTCAAGGCCAGGTCAAACACGTTTACCTTGCAGTCACATATTATCCTTTAACATGTATTATTATGCTCGCCGATCTTAACTCTGTCCTTAAAATCTGCAACGGATTGATCTGGCGTGCCTTACGCTACAGCGATTCGACTTACACCTCAATAGTAATGAAGCCGCATAACGACACCGAGAGCGAGTCTGCTCGAGGTAAATCATGCGTGACACACCGTCTGTCATGCATGAGAGCCGTTACATGCAAATATGTAGTCGTATATAGTCTCAACATAACACAATGGTGTATTAGCTGTAAGACACCTAGATACCTTCTAAACTTAATTCGCGAAGCTTAGTGGAGTCTGTGTCGTGGACTGTACGATCTGGTAAGTAACAGACTGTGATTGGGTGTGATGGTAATTTTTAAAGAATCGTTTATGATTCGTTAAGGATTTAGTGTTTAAGGTTTACGTTTCTTTAATTTTCTCGTTCTCAATTTGCGATTTCAATAGATTTTCAAACTACCGAAGTGCGTTCGGCCATTAAAAAGAATGAGGCTTTTTTTATTTCGTTGTCACTTAAACATCACTAATTCTGAGACCTCTTAGATTCTCGTTAATAATAAGCTGAGTGACCGTGCCGTTCGGTACTTGGAGAATTTTCGAAATTATAATTGTGTTATACAAAATTAAGACTGGGAATCACGATGACAAATTACACGTAGGTATATAACGCATGTTAAATTCAAACATAATGAAACACTTGAATAAGAGCGACTACGCGTCGTAGCACCGTATATCACGTCGGTCATAGCCGGCGCGCTGTATGTCAAAGGTGCGCGTGCGCAATTAGACGGTGCTAATGTAGAGCGAATTACACGCGCCCGCCATCTTGATCGCGACGGAACTTGTCACCGACAGATCCAAATAGATGTTTGTGTTTCTATTTTGCGATCGCGCTTCTGTCCGGCTCGCGAGCGACCTCAGTTTCAAGACGAATCGTGACAATTAATACGGTGACCCGTATGAACGTAAAGAATTTAAAATGTCTTCAATTGTTTTTTTCTTATCTTCTTATTTTTCCATTAATTTGCCACAGTCGAGTTCATCTTTCGAAATTGTGTGTTGAATTATTACGTTTATTTTTTTTTAATTCTCAATGTCAGATCTGAGGAATAGAAGAATTTATTTGTTTGAAGTATGAGTGGTGTGGCAACTTGTTTAATTAAGTTAAATTAATAATTATTTTACATACAATATTCATTTAAAGTGGCATACATTCCTTTCTATTATTATATAACTAGTTGCGCCCCGCAGTTTCACCCTGATGGACATCAGCCCCCGATGTCCTCCAAGACCTAATTGTGGAGGCGCCGGATTGAAATATTAATTCCTCCATCCCATAGTTATTAATTTTAAAAAACAGTTAGTGAATGAAACTTTTATTTAAATTTGCCATGGAATAAAGACTACAGTTGTAAGGCGGTCACAAAGAGGTGACTTAATATAATAATAATTATATCATGGGAAAATTTCATACAGGGCCATCGAAAGCTGACCAGCTGATAAACTGCCTACATATAAAATATTTTTTAAATTCATATTCATATAAATAGATACAATCTTATATTTAAACACAGAGAAGTACCCTATCATCACACACATATATTTGTGCAGCTCAGGATCGAATCCTGGACCCGGCTCAGCAGTTTCTAACCCAAACTAACCGTTGGACTAACACTTCAGTCATTATAATTCACAGTACATTAGCTGTTACAAAATATTTCAGTCGTCGCTGAGTTGTTGCGTGCACTGAGAATGCGTATTTGAAACGAGGTGAATTCAGAATTTGTCATGTCATTACGTCGTTTTGATTATGACAGAACTAAGCTGTCGCTGTTCATTTGTTCTATTTGAATATACACACACACACACACAAACAGACATATTTGTTGTTATTTGACACAGTTGAGTCCCCGCGTTGATGTTTATGAAGTGTTGTGAGTCAACAATGTGTTCGCGGAAATGTAACGAAAGTCATTAGGTATTTCGAAGAGTCCACTTGGGAAATAAATTATTATCAAGTGAAAAAGCACTCACGTTTATGTGTTGGCGGCTAGAAGATACGCTGGAATAAGTTATAACGCGCGGTTATTTAACAGGGACGATTTGTTGCTGCTTATTAATACGAATTTTTTAACTGTTTCAACCCATTGCATTCACTCCTAGCGTAAGATGTCCATTGGGGCGATGGAACACATTGTTGCACGTTGTTTCAGAAATTTTCCTTGCCTTCAAATCATAATAATAATAACAGACAGATTTATTTTAACTTTAATTACAATGATTACTTAGTTTTACATCGTTTCTTAAACCTCAAAACGGTTTAACATCTTCAAATGGTTCTCAAAAGTTATATTCGTTATTCGGCCTACAATAGCTGTTCGATTTTCAAATGATGTATTATAGAAAAACAAAGTAATGCATAATTACAAATACCTACGTGCATAGGCATAAATGTCGCAGCGGTCGCTAGCCCCTTCTGTGCTATTATGTTCTGATTTAAAGGATGGTCCTACTTATTTGTTTCTTTATTTATATGAAATCAACTTAAGTCACAATTTCGGATATGCGTACCATCACTCCTTACGATCTCGCGTTACTAGAATCAGATCCATTGTCCATTGCCCTTATTAAGTTCAGTGCATTATTATTATTTAGTTTCTATTGAAAATATTTTTTAAGCTATTAATATGTCGGAAGCCTTAAAACATGCTGTTTATAATAATACTGTCCAAGTAATCCAATACATTCCTCGTCGATTTCAAAGGACTCGTGCAGTCCGGTAACGATTTTTCACATCTTAACTGGCATTCAAAGGGTTCACTCAAACACGTCCTTAGCGCAGCCGTCATTATCCCGATGACAACGACAAGGCGACGAGCGTGGATGCGATCGTAAAGTGCATTGCGTTTCGTTTCTTTACAAAATAGACTTTACCGTTAGTGTAATAAGGGTGCCGGTGGCGATGTGATGGAAACTTGTATCAGTGTCAGAGGCGTAAAACATCTGTCATTCGCTAACAAATGCAGACAGAAATTGATGCGCGCACGGACAGTGAAAAACGCGGAATCGCGCGTCCGAACACTATTTTTAGTCGCGCAGCTGTCGCGGTCCGTCCCTAGGTATCAAACCACCCGTATATCAACGCCACTACACCTAAGACTAATCGCGTAAATTATCAGACGCGACATCGAATAACATTGTAGTTTTATGCCTATTTGGACCATCCGATCAAATAACAAATGTACGATTTTCAACGCACAGACTGAAGTGTATGTTCGAAAATCGCGTGCAGCCGATTTAATTGACATTTAACAGGTTGTAATATTTTGTGATTGTTGGTTTAGTTGTATCTCTATCTTATTTGTGTCCTAATTTCTCCGATGTGGTTTGTAAATCTTGGGTTATGATTAATAAAATATTCGATTTCAACAAGGCTACTGACAGGAAAGAGAAGTTGTGCTTTGCCCAATTAAATGTTCGCTAATTAAAAGGAATAACTACTTAGTCTTAGAAGGGCTTGTTGGCCATTACGTAGTGATAAGAGTTCTGGCTTAGACTATGGTACTGGTAGTAGTGGGTGGTACTGGATTTAATAGGTCATGCAAACAATAGATAGATACTCTTTGATGGCGAGGAAGACAGGAGCGATTGGTAGTGTGGGCGGTGGTCATCATATATTAACGTGATGTATTCCGAAAAACAAAGACAATACACCTTAGTCAGTTTGCGTCTTAATGTTTTCCGTTTTATAGACCTAGGTGTCTAGATAATGTTTATAAAATTCCATTGCTTCTAGGTTCAATGTTCGTAAATTTGTTTCCTTCATTAATACTTTTTCATGAATTAATATTTCATTACCGCCAGCCAAATCGGTAATTAATTCGTGTAGTATGTGATTGTTTGTTTTATTGAAGAGACTATTAAAAGGTGGATTAATTATGCCTTGTCTTTGCCTTAAACAGCAACACCTTTTTTTGCACAACAATGGTACCATATTCAAATTGCGAAGGTGTTGTAATTCTTGTGTATACACGTATAAACAGAAAGGAAATTCCTAACCCTTAAAAATGTGTTCATTTAATTACAAGCGTCATATGTTATACAAATAACTCACCCAACCCCGCTATTACTGTCGTTTATTAAGCGGTATAACTTTCTAAATCATAAACAGCCTTCGAGAGCGGCATTATAAATATAATAATATTGTCACATAAAAATGAAATACATAGTCACATCACGGGATATTGCAGGCATGTATTACATAAATAATATTAATAGAAGCCCGGAATTAGAGGCAGCGAAGGCGCGACCATGCCTCGGAATTTTTCATGTATATATTTGCGTCTCTCTGTTGTCTATAATATACACCTGATTTTTAAACGTATAGAAATATGTCACGATTACTTTTTATGATGTTCTTTTTATGTTATATTAGTTTTAAAAAGATACTTTTAATTTAAAGTAAAGACACATATCGGGTTTTTCAATCTTGGGTGTCACTAGGTACTGTGTTGTGTCCGGAGGTTCGCTGAAAATTACGACATTTCATATATGTGTTAAGAGATCTAAGATATAAAACCACACCTAGCAGCCTTAAATGGAACCATAAAAGCGTTGGTGAAATAAGTACCTACCATATATGTAAGTCCTGTAAAAGTAACATAAGGTGTCTAAAGCTTCTATCCTCAGCCAACACGCATAGTTATACTGTATCTTTATAAATATAAAACCATCCTTTACCATTTATTCCAATAGCCAACAAATCAGACGAGCTCCATCAGTATCCAGATACACATAACACTAAATCATAAACAACAAAAAAACAAAGCCACAAAGAATGACCGGAGTTCCATCGCGGACGAAATGGCTCGGAATCTATAAATCCCTGACGAGCCCCGATCTTAGACCGTCACAAATATGTCAAAAACAGCCATAAACGTCCCGGGATATCTCCTAGAGATAGTTTATTAGAAATAACACAATGAGGGAGCAGAAAATACGGTATTACTACGGCTATTGATGAAACGCAAGTTTTTTCCAGTCGTAAAGAGAAACCGCCGTGATGGATCAACCGTCTAAGTTTGCCCGCGTTTGATATTGACTCTGAATGGTTTATTGCGATTTATGCGTTGTTACGTGTACCGCGAAGGAGAACATTTATTTGTTACAACCTTTCGACTTTTAACTTTTTTACGCAACCTTTGAATGTTTTATGATCCAAACACCTTATTGAAATTGATTTTCGTTACTACTTATGTTATGACAAGTTGATGTGTTTATGATTTTCAGATATCGATAAATTTGTTACTTATTTAATCGTTTGATATTTAATTTCACTCTTTTAACTCTCTCCAATCGTTATTGTATAATTGGCAAGTGCTACGGGCCTCTTTTCGAGTATTGTATTACGAGTAGTCGGTGCAAAAACTTGATATTACATTTAAATTCATTTAATTTTTGCGTTTAAGTGTTTGGTTTAATTTTAAGGTGCGCATTGATTGCATGCTTTTATCATAACACTGTTTAATCTATAATAAAATCAAAGTCAAAAAGTATTGAGTGTTGCCAAAATTGGTAACATTAAAAGTCACATTCACTTCTCTGTCGTTTCCGCTTTACTGTAAGAACATTATAATGTGACGCACAGAGTCATTATCTGAGACTCAATTACGGGTACGATCATTGTACTCGACGTCGCGGCTGCTCGAAACGGTTAAACTTAAAAAAAAGCAATCACAAATTGATTAAAATCACAAAACGATATGATTATTTAAAGTATAATTTTGAAACGAACGAAGCGTAAGTGCAAATAACGCAATTACAGTTTTACAACCGTCTTAAAAATCGAATTAAGGTCGGTCTCGTAACCGCGGTTTGTTAAATTTTGAAATAACGGCTACGAACTGAAATCGAACATGGCACGTTCGGTCCGTATTCATAAAAATACCGTATGTTTTCTTGAAATATCACGTGTTTGTTTAAAAATACACGTTGCATCACAGTTCGTGATAAATGCCGAACATCAGTGAAATTAATAACGACTTGGCATCGACGTGTCGCGGACGCTACGAAAATGGCGTCTGGACGGAAAGTACACTGCAAGTCTCTAGACCGAGCGATCGCGGCTAAAACATACATGCATTTAGGTTAGGGGATAGTGTGCGGAACATACAAAAGGTGTCACATTCTATTTTTCTTGTCATTAACTAAAATCGAATACTTTTAAAAAATTACATTCAAATTAATTTCAAACTTTTTACATTAATATCACGTTTCGACTAGCTCGTTAATTCTCAACTATTTTGAACGCTGTTAGTAACTGATTTATAAGAAATGTTTCAAATATATGTAGTTAATGAATATTTGAATAGTCCCATATCAATTTAAACTAGTGGTCGCCTAGGGGTCGAAAATCGACCGTAGTTAAATTAAATCAATTTTTGTAAATTCGAAAACGTTCTCTACAATTTTTTCTATGTATAAATTTCTCGAGTTATTGAAAAAACACGAACGGTACAAT
>DWDX01001279.1:0-19514 GCA_018245675.1 Agara michaeli | reverse complement strand
ATATATGTATATAGAAATAGATATATTGAATACATTATTTGGAAATCTTTCTCCTTTCCTTTCTTTCGTATCAGTGAGAAACATTAATTAACAGAAAACAGTAATTATTTATCATTAACGTATCCATATGAATCAATTGCACCTCATTAAAATATTGAATTGGAATTTACTAAAATATAAACGTTTACTATAAGATAACAGTAAACATAGTCGACGTTTTTAACCGTAGGCCTAGAGCAGCGGTCGGCAACCTTTCAGCAGGCAAGGGCCCATTCAGTGGCAAAATAAACTAAAGGCGGGCCGCACTTGTAGTATAAACCCTAAACCAAAACAAAACACGGTACAAACGTAATTGTTTCACTAATCACGCAGCGAAGTAGTTAATTGACGGAGAGCGGTAAGCACACAGAACACTGTTGCGGGAAGCAAAACTGTCCTCGCTAACGTTCGTTAGTTCCACCCGTGCGTCGGTCATTTATTGTTGAATAGAAATTTTGGCATTTGGCAACTTTACACGCTGACTGAATTAAGCAGATCTATCTGTGAAGTTCACACTAAATACTGGCGGAATTCAGTTTTGGTTTACTATGTATAACTATCAGCCTGCTCAAGAGATGTGTGTTGCTTACCTACATCTTATCGCGTATTTCAGAAATGTTCAATTCGCGAGCCGAGCGAAGCGCGTTACACACTATTGACTATAGGGTTGTTTGCGGTTCTTTCGTGCATTCATTTTGATATAATTAGGACTTATTTACAAAACATTCACGGGCCGTATTGAAGCTGTATTGAAAAGAATGCAATTTGAATTGTAGTATCAACATTTATCCTCGTCATATTTTCTTAACGCGCCTAAAGAAGTGTAAATTCAAAAAGGAACACAACGCAGATGCGAGCCGAGGTTCGAGCCTCGCCGGAGGCGCCCTCGGGTCGAGCGCACAGCCCATCGTCCTCTTCTTCGAGGGGCGGAGATGCGTACTCAGGCCGCGGTTCGCCGGGTGCTGAGTCTCACCTCCTTAATTCTGGCTGAGCCACTATGGCACGCCACAAAAAGGCCCGGGTTGATCTGTAGAGGCCACTAAGGCCAACAGCAAAACGTCAATGAGGAAAAAAAAAAAAAAGCAGATGCGAGTATGAAAAGTGTTCGCCGGAAATCGTCCCCGATACGACGCGGCGTTGCGATCCGTTAAGCAAGTGAACCGAGAGGCCGGATCTTGCCTCAGGCTCATTAAAGATTCTAGGTCGGTCTGCAATCGTTAATTAGTCGAGATAAGTACTGTATTAATTGTGTACGCCAATGGACCCACTATCGCGGCATCGGTGAGCGGCGGGCGGAGTTTTTCGTAGCTGCAGAGCGCAAGGTCAATTTGATGCGAGCGTGCCATCGGGCTTGGAGAACCGACACGTATCAGTTAGTTGAGTTACATTCGCATCTTATTTGAATGGTAACTTGGAATTTAGAAGGAAGGCCACCGAAACCAAAACCAGCGTGTACGCATGAAGAGAGCGATGAATGTAGACGAAGCGCGTCAGGTTTGTAAGGACAGAGATATTTGGCACTCGGTGCTTTCTGCCTACCCTGTTAGGGACCTGGCGTGATGGTTAAATAATAATGCTTACTAAGATGGCTCAACCACCCAAAGTGTGTCTTGGCCTCTGACACAAGAATACACCACCTCTTCCTGTGCTGCGCAACTTCTGTCTCTCGAAAATATCAGTCTCAAGGAATCGAGGAAAAACAAAAAGTCTTCTAACCTATGGTATTGTTAAACGAACTTCATTCGGCTCGTGAATTGAGAAATGTGAATTATCCCAATACGTCCTTTGTTAGGAGACGGACCGACAAAACAATCAAACACAAGCCCCTTGAATAAGAATAAGGGCCCAATAAAAATTCCGCTCATTGCATACAATAAAATTAAGCATAATTTTGACCAGTGTGCCCTCAGCTTACTTTTTGTCGACTTTGTATAACTTTATCAAATTGTCTACGAAGAGCGTTAAAAGATGAACTTTTAATATTAATTTCTGGAAAGATCCGAAATCTGTTGTAATGCTTCTAAGTTTAAACTCGCTACTAATACTCCATAATAGCGGAAGAAAACATTGAAAATAATGACAATGTTTAGCGAATATCAGCTACTTTGACTAAGGAGACTTCTGAAGGCGGGAAATAGACATAAGGGTACCCTATTAGAGCGTAGTTATACGGATGGTACGAGAAATGACTTAAGAAATCATAATGAAATAGTTGGCAATGTTTATTTATTTATTTCAATATGGCAATCCTGGTGTTCAGTGCCCAACACAATCCATTACTTACTACACCCAATAGAGATGCATTTGTTGAATTTTAATACATAAGCGTTATGTTTTTGAAGTTCACACTGCTATAAATTATGACTACGATTTCTATCACTACATAGTATAAAACAAAGTCGCTTTCTCTGTCCCTATTTCCCTATGTATGCTTAAATCTTTAAAACTACGCAAAGGATTTTGATGCGGTTTTTTAATAGATATTGTGATTGAAGAGGAAGGTTTATGTGTATAATAACATTTGTATAATAATATATGCACGGGACGAAGTCGCGGGCAAAAGCTAGTTAACTAATAAAAATGATTATGATTTATAAGTTTTCTTATATGAAGGTATTAGACATTTTTATTATCTATAACGGTTATAAATCGAAGCTAACTAATATTTGCATCGGCTGCCACCCGGTTGCGTCCGACTGCATGGTACCGGTCTGTTCTGCAATTCCCGGAGGCCTGGAGGATTTTCGTTTCAAGTAATCATCGGCCGTAGATCCCATTGGCCTTCATATCATAGAATCGCTTAGAGAAAGGAAGATGAATGTTTCCATAATAGAGACAGATGGGAGTGATTTAGAGCTAAGACTGAGATTTCCCGTCGAGGCATACAGACCTACTTTCTTCTCTTATTTCTGAATGTATCCCGCGTCCTAAAAATTTGCAAAATGTTCATTATCGTCCTCATTATCAACCATTTCATTGTTTCATTATTTGGACATAGATCCTCTCTCACTATGAGAAGATTTAGGGCCATAGTGTACCATGGTGGCCAAATGCATATTGACAGATTTCTCACACATTAGAGAACATGATAGTAACCTCTAAACTATATAGGTTTCTTCACGACGTTTTCCTTCACAAGTATAGCATGTGCTATTTAATCTTAATAATTCCTGTAAATTACTGAAGTTAGAAGTGTGTGGGGCAGGATTTGAATCCAGAATCCCGGAATGGGACGCTGTGATCTAAACTATTGCATTATACCTGCTTTCGATGACTGTTGTTACTGTGCGAACAGTGACACAGCTCTCTCGCAAATTTTTTGCATTGTAAGTGCAGTAAAGTATGGCAATCGATGTTAGAATATTGATTAAGTAATAAAAAGACTCTTTTGCATACATAAATATTGATACAAAAAAGTTTTCGCAGTCTGACATCGTTTGACTTTTAAATCTCCTTATATACATATATAAGTAAAACCAAGGTGTAAAATAATAAATTTAGTATTTTGAGTCTTTGATTATTACGTGGATTTTCCTCATTTAATTAAGTAGGTAAATAAAAATCATCCTGATTCATGGGATAATAATAATATCATTTACATAGTCTAAAACTGTCCACGGGTCACTTGGCCGGGTTTTCCACAAGTTAACTACTTCTTGCATAGTTGTGCTGTCATCCTTTGATAAAAAAAATATTGCCATATTTGAGATGGGAATGATGAATGTAGAAGAAGCATGTCATATCTGTTAAGATGGAAATATTTGGCACATTATGCTCTCTGTCTACTCGTTAGAGACCTAGCATGATAATGTAGTTTGAGATGGAATTCAAATATGTGTAAATTGGTTGTAAAGTTGTACATCTACAACAAGTACAAATTAACAAGTTAACATGGCCGACAAAGAAAGTTTAATGACAATTTTAATTCGCGAGTAAATAGCGTGCAATTTTTTATAAGCGATGAATAAAAATCACTCATCAATGCAAAGAAACGTGTTAACCAGATAATATAATTTCCCATATAAGACATTTTTACACCTCTTAATTAAAAGGTACCAAAAATCTCATGTGTATTTTTGACTTGCAACTGCAATTTCGTTCATTAATATCAATAAAAAAGGCGTGGATGTCTGAAACGATACGAGCGACCAAAATTAATATATCTACGTGTTTTTTAAAACACCTTCAGTCTTATGTATGTGGAAGAAGCACGTCGGCTTTGTAGGGATAGAGAAATTTGGTACTCGGTGATTTCTGCCTGCTTGTTAGGGACCTGGCATGATGGTATAATATTAATAACAATTGATAGCATTTCTGGAATTCTAAAGAATGAAGTATGAAGTTTGAAGTTAACTACTTACTCGTCAATCCGAACATACATAAAAAGAAGTTTAATATTATTGGTATAAATTACATATATACAAAATAAATCATTTAAATTTGTGCAAAAAAATGCGATTATTTAATTATTCATTCGTGTAATATAAATGATAATAATTTAAAGATTAATACACATGTCAAAAACACAATGACGGTAACTCCAGTAACTTGACCCAAAGGTGACTGCTTTCCCTATTACTAAACATTTAAAACTGTTAGATTTTAAGATAAGATATCGAATTAAAAACGATCGATCTTAAAAACAGAACGCACCTTAATTATACTCCTTTTAAATTACCATATGTTTTAAAAAACCAATAATTTTTCACAGATTGACAAGATACGTCGCAAGAAGTTCGACGGGCTCTCGATTGCATGTATTTAAATGTGAAGAACTGTGTTTTACATTGAACGAAAAGGAAAAGTGACTAATTTGTACATAGATAATTAATAAGACTTATCTACTGCAAACGTACTGAACATATACTCTCCTTTATTTAAATAGAGAATTTTTGTAAATAGTAGTACTTACTATCTGCTCTATTTGAATAGTGGGCACAACGGAGTGTGGTACGTACTGCGTGAAGTTCACATATTAAGCAACGTTTCGCAAAACGCTTCTGTGCCGCTTGGGTCGACAATACCGTGACAACTATCGAAGACAAATACTTGTTATCTTATGAATAATGCCGATTATGTTGAGCAAACACGCACGCACGCGTTTGAGTGCATTTTTCACGAATCGTTATCGTACACAGGGTGTTAGTACGTACTTGTAGTGAAAACCAACTTACATATCTCCTGTAAAATTTACTTGTATAAACTAAACAAAAAAGACACTACGCACATACAATTAAATGGATTTATGTGTACAATTAAATGGATTTATAAGAAGGTATTATAAGAAAAATACGAATACTGCACTGTTTTAGCTATTAGGTATAGTGAAGTATGCGAGACCAATATACTATTTTTTATTGTACACATGTATATTATAAAAGTCACAAAGGGCGAACTACATGCCTGATTTCGCATTTTCTGCCAGTCAATCCTGGGTGGATACGGAAAGTTTGTGGCAGGTGTAAAAACTATTTTAGAAGCAATAGTTTAAATCTTTATTGTAAGTATAAAAATATTGTAATTGTAAAAATTTATATAACTTTGCTTTATAATAAAAATTAAAATGGGTATTCACAATATAAATATATAAAAAAGGAAATAAAAACTAAAGTTTATAAACAGAATATTTCCTCTAAAATGTCCTTTTGGGGCATGGTTCCCAAAACACTAAAAATATGTATGAAAAAAATACAAAATCTATATTGTATTGCCAAAAATTAAAGAAATCAATGAAGTACAGCCTGTGTATACGAGTAGTGGACGAGTCACCTAGATGTCACGCCTATTGTCCGCGCCATGCCATCCGTCGACCGCTGGGTGAGCCGCTGCCTTACCATCATTACCTCACACTTTCAATATTGGGTTACGAGAATTTTACTTCAAGGTCCCCTTTTGGAAACAAATAGAGGAGGTATAAAGGCCAAGACGAGCAACAACCGCATACAGTCTGTTTTCTGTAATCCGTGCGAAAATGGATGCTTCAATCGGATTTTTACTGTGCTGTCTCGTAGGTATGTGTATCATGTGTGAGATAAACTGGCGGAATTTAATTATGATATTGATTTATAAAATAACGTAGTGAATAAAGAAAACAAAAATTTCAGTTATCCTTTTTCTTTACATTTTAGTGTTTTGACGTACATCGGATAATTACTAAAATAAACCATAAATGTTATAACAATTTTATTTCCAGGTAGTGCTTTCGGGTATTATGTGCAGAGAGACTTGGGTTACAACTACGTTCCCAACGAATTAAATTCCGTTGGCAGCAGTCCAAATTTTAATCCGGAGTATTCACAAAGGCTGTTCTGGGGCAACCAAGGCAGCAACCAAGTTGGAGGTACTGGCCTATGGGCTACTTTGACAAATAAATTTCCGTTTTTGGGGACAATGTTTGGTCGGATGGAATTGCCGACACAATATAATCCACCTAACCAGCATGATGTGTCCACTCTGTATGGAACTCCGGAGCGATTCCAGGCGCAACTCTTCAGGTCTCAGCAGCTCGCGCCAACCGGCCGTGACGTAGGATTGACAGATGATGCTGTTATAATTACCCCGCCCCATGTACCGATTGTACCACCGCGTCCTCAGCCTGCGCCGGCGCCAGTACCAATTCCTGAACCTTCCCAAGGTTATCAATATAATAAACCTCAATATAGACTAGAACTACCACAAAAATATTGATACTTAAGCATTTATTAAATCAAATTAGTAATATACACATTTTCATATTAAAGTGTAAAAACATTGTTTAAAATACTGTAAGGCAAATAAATCGAATAAAACAATTTTTTCAAGAATATACTTTTATTTCTTAACAACAATTTTTATTTAATAGATACGTAATTGAGTTTTTATAACACTTTATCTTGACCGTATAGATTATAATTTAATTGTTTATAGATCTATTCATAATGCAAAACGGGTAATAACAATTAAAGATGCCTTGTGGCAGCTATATCCACGTGTTCTCACTATTATTTTATTTAAATCTGTAACTTATAATCTTTACATCAAACATAAGGTATATTTATAAGTTACGTGTGTCCCTCGGCTAATTGTTAATAAACTGCAACAATGTTCTTTAAAAGTTGTTAAATAATATCTACCTATGTACATCTAAGTAAATATTTCTATAATATAGGTCATGAAAATAGCAATACAGTTAGCACTAATACAATTTCAAGAATTATAAATTCAATAACATATTGGAATAATTTGTACGTCAGTACACACAGTGCTATTTACCGCTAAGCAACATATACACAATACTCTTCAATGGATCGGAAAGAACTAGGATATGCTAGTATATCAACGAAAAATAGAAGATAAAAATGTTTCCTAATTTCATAAATACACACGGAACCGTTTGAATTTAAACGAAATGGACGTTTATATAATTACTTTAATGGTAGCGTTCATGCCGCGGATGCAGTCTGATCATAATAGCCATTTCCAGCTCCATCGATCCCAACAGAGGAGCTGGCACTGATCGCGCGGCCGCCGACCACAGATCCAGATTGTCTTCTAGTTTGACCAGGGCTGAAATTGAACAAACTTTAAAATTCTCAATTATGTTCATACATAATCAATTATGTATAATCATTAAATATCATGACTTTGTGTTAATTACACAGATTAGTAATTAAGAAAACAACGAACATCAAACATGATTTAGTAGTACACAACTAAGTTATATTAGTGTCAATGTTTTTAACAGTATTTCAGGTAAAGTGTTTTCAATTAATGTAGGTAGGTATATAACGTAGTTACATGGAAAGATAGGTGTAATAAATGGTGATAAAAGTGTAAAAATGACCACACGTAGGTCTTAATTAAAAAACAAAGTAACGTAACGCTCATAAATTAATGATAGAATGGAATTCGATTTACTCAAAATAACTTTAATCTCCTACGGGTTCAGAAACAGAAATAAATTGAATATACTTAAAATATTCCCTTCTTTTATAACCATAAACATTTAATCCTGCATAAAAAAACAAGCTGGCAGTCGCAGGTTACGATGTTTTCTTAAAATGTTGTACATAAGCTGTATGGTGCAATGCATGCATTTTAATAAAGCGTACCCATGTCCACGTCCAGTTAACCATTTTTATGGATAATTTCGTGACATGGCAGATATAATGAGTTGTGAAATATTCTTCATTAAGTCTGCCGTACGTATTGGTAATTATTTTTTTAAAAATATAACCTATTTAAGTATTGCACATTTAAGATTGATGCTTTGTTGCTTTTGGCTATCTCTTTGGTTCGGTCGGTGAATACTAAAGCATTTATTATGTTACTGGACGATACGATTACGTCAGACAGTTTGCGTAATTTCCAGATGATACAAGAATTTATTTGTAGAATTTCTATAAGATGGCAGCAAAGAGTGATGCAGAAAAATAATGTTAAATAGTATTTTAATTCTCATAAACTCATAATGAGCCGTAATGTTACTAACTTGCATAACTATGTATATTCTGTGACCCATTGAATGGATGGAGAGCATGTTGTATGACAATTTGTTATACGGTTTTTTTATTTTGTATTCTCAGCCCCACGTACATGTCGTTATAAGGTTTATTAAGTGCATTGTATATGTATATAAAGTAAAATAATAATCCTGGTGTGGTATATTTACTTTAACAAAGCAACATTGTAACTGGTTCCTATCAGTTTGACAGAGCAATGAACACTATTGATTTGTATTGCATGGGTGATCGCTCAGAATTTTGCAACGTCGAGCGAGATCCTCGCTAATTATCTGTTTGATCAACGGTCATCTAAAACGATACTAAAAAAATCTCTCAATAGAAAACTGTCTGTCAAACCTCATGATGTATTTCTCCATGTTAAGTCCATTACCATACTCCACAATTATGTATATTTACAACAAAATATATGCGAAAGTGCCGAAATTTTAATATTTAATTAGGTAACGTTTATTGTACAATAAAATAGAAAAACTTAATAGTTATTTAAATCATTTATACCATAAGGTGTAACATAGCTACAACTTAACAAATATATTTTAAAAACATCTTATAAGCGCATGTTGAAATAATGTAATTTTATTAACGAATGTAAAGAAAATACATATTGATGCGCTGTTACTTTCGCCGCTGCGTCTCCAAAGATGGAACACGTTTCGAACGGGTGAAACCTTATTAGGGTTTTCGGGGAATTCTTTATGAATGAGCTCTTAATACACGTATTTTTTCTATAACTCTGACTTTAAAGAATTTAAGACGTCCGAAAACATATTGATCGGGATATTATGTGAATCGGCGACATACAGTAACCACTGTGGTACACACTTGGTGTAAAATATGCTTTTAAGTATAAAATGAGATCTGAGATTCATTTTAAATAATTTTATTTGAGTTTATTATTTTTTAAGATTGCCATTCAAGATCTGATCTTAAGCAGTTACATTTACATTTCAGATTGCGACTTCGGAGGTGTAGGGATATGGTAATGAACAGTATCCTGAGAAAACATTTCTAAGTACATTATAATAATCTCTAAGCTTATCACGGCCCCCCATGTAATTTAGTTTTTACGGTCATCACCGAAAGGGTAATTTATAAGGCAATCTGACTTTGTTCACTAGAAACTAAATGCATTGTATGATCTTAGGATTCCGGAATCTATATTAGGTATTTGACTGCATCATATATTCCTAGCGGTACTTACCCAGATACGTTTAAACCTGAAATTTTCAAACTGTCTTCAGGTGAGTAAAACTTTCAACTGATTGAAATAGACTGAAGGCTAATACGTATTCATGCTGTAATCGTACAGCTTGTTATAGAGAGGCTGCAATCATATTCATTTCTTTTATAATAATACTAGCTTTTGCCCGCGACTTCGTCCCGCCTCCACCGCAAAAAACGTAATTATTTACGACATCACATTAGAAACCTCTACTATTTACGACATCACATTAGATGTTATTATACATATTATAAACCTTCCTCTCGAATAACTCTATCCATTAAAAAACCGCATCAAAATCCGTTGCGTAGTTTTAAAGATCTAAGATCTAAGATCTAAAGATCTGAGATCTAGGGTCATAGAGACAGACAGCGGAAAGCGACTTTGTTTTATACTATGTAGTGATATTTATTATAACGTTACAAACCGGGTAAAAATTAAGAAAGAAAAATAAAAGCTGGTATAGGACATAGCAGATGTATAAAACCTAAAATGTGAAGTATGTTTTGAAAGATTAAAAATAAACAAAAGAAACAGGAAAGGAAATAGTAGCTTTCGGAGAAGCTTATTTACAAATGAAAGTTTTAAAGATGTTGTATGTTAGCATGTTAGATTGGCGTTGTGTGGTTTATGAGTAAGTACGCACGTGGGATTTTTTAACCGGAATACTCTCTGTGCCATTATGTTTAAGGAATAAAAACAATATACAACGAGTAAAACACATTTATTAGAATATTCAATATTAATTACAACAAATAGTGAATAGATCTTCCGGCAGTTGCACAGTGTTTATGCGCAGGCGCAGTGGCGCGGCGCTTGCGTGCAACTGGTGGAAAATACGCGTTCTGGATGGATGAGCCAACACCGTGTTATTAAATATTAATGTCGTTGTGATCTTTAGTAGTGCCTATGAAACAAACAAAAAAAAAATTAATTACTTAATATTGGCATGGAAATTATTATGCCTGTATACTGCTGACAATATTTTATTAAACAATTCAAATTAATGCACGCATTTAAAAATGTTTACTAACTGGGTTTTTAGAAATATAAGATATTTATAGGTCATTCTTAATTTGGTTGACATTACAACTCAAGGAGATTGCAACGCAAACCCTGACAGAACTTAGCTGCTATTTTAGATGCCGTACTCCCTTAAAGGACTAAGGTGCATGTGTTATGTCGTAGATTGAGTCTGTCCACTACATTTTTAAGGCAGATTAATGCAGAATTGGTACAAAAATACATGCAAGAGTCCGTAGAATCTTTAGAAGCATGTTCTATTAGTTTTATGTAGTCAGAGATGATGTAAATATAGTGAGACGTCTGTCTAACAGACGGCTTCGAAATTTCGAAAAAATATAAATAATGGACAGCGATAGATAGTTTTTTTAAAAGACAGTTGGTAACTTGTTTGATGGAAACCTTACAATTCCATAATAATTCTTGAATCAATTTAGTACTGTAATCTAATTTTCTATCCAGCACTTTGATGAATTTATTCAAATGACTACGTTCGTAACAGTCCAACGGTTGCATTAGGCAGACACGTTAGCACAATATATCTTCAAAAATAGTCGTCAGAATTAAGATTTAAGTTGTATTTAATTACTATTGACGATTGGACACTTATGCTTTTTAATTGCAGCTGTACACTCAATCCCGCAAATTCATATAGCGTTTATGGTCGTTCAGACAATACAAACACAGACAAATAAAAAGACCAACTCAAATTTTAAAAGTAAATGACTAAATTGACAACTAGCCACGATAGCCTACTAACAGCTATTAAATGGTTGTTTGATTTGAAATAAACTTTGTTACTTGCACAGTATGTGCGGTTTTAACAGCTTTTTTATGAATAATATGGATGAAAGGGCTTTGTAATCGTTACAGAAATGTGCTCCAGATTGATTGGTATTGTTAAATACATATATCTATAAAACATTATACCTAAGGACATTTGGATTAGTGGCTCCATAGTTGCCGCTGGGCAGCCCCCATCCGCCAAATCCGTGGGAACGAGCGCTAGCGTGCGCATTGGCGTTCGCGTTAGCGTTTGCTCCACCCCCTGGAATAAATAAATATAACATTTATAAAAAATATACAATATGACGATGATTTATCTTTATGGTTGCATCACTGCAAAACTAATGTAGATATTATGAGATGGGATGGGATATCTACCATTCCACCAAACGTTCAAGGTTTACAAGCTTTGAAATACTCTTCTGACACAAGGAATTTGTATCAAAACGCAATTAGTACAAAAGAAAGAATAGACATTAAAGAAAAACAAATTAACTATTCTATTCATTCAATATCGTCATTTATATAAAATAGATTTAAAGCCTTTTATTACTTTAGCTTATTTTATAGTTATAGTTTTTGGAATGGCTTTATACAAGTTAATTATAATGAGATATAGATCGGCAAAATAACATGTTACTGTTAAATAAAATTTTCTAGGAATCAAATGATTAGACCCCAATTCAGTGAGTACACGGTTCATTTGAATCGAAGGCAATTTAGTCAATATTTTTTGTGTCATCGCGATACATTTAATAGCTGTTGACCGAGAAATGGACCGTTAGGTGAACGGAGAAGTGCGCGCCGACGGCAATTGAACCTGCTCTACAGTCTAAACGACCAATTCAACTGTTACCGCGCCACTACACAATACGCTAACATCGGACCACACTTGCATACCAACACGTGTTCCGTTTAAACCAAATACTTGTGCAACGACGCATTTACAATGCACTTACCGGGCTGAGAGTCACTAATGTGTACAATTTTCAAACTTGTTTTAAGTTCCTCATACCAGAAAATAAACGTGCAGTTTTTTGTCTATCATTCGTGCTGTCGTTTAAATTTTAAATCAATTCCTTGTTTTTAAATTACAATTTTAATTATAGACCATTCAATTCAAGAATTCCTTAAATCCTCTAATGCAATTCTGTTCGGTGCTGACTAAAGAATGCCTGTGAGAGTTTGAGCCCTTGCTTACCATTTTTGGTCGCAGTAACTGGAACATTATTTAATCAATATAACACTTCGTATTCTAGTAATTCTATTAATATCTCTTTTACTGTTTTTTCTTTTCACAATTCAGTTATAGTTTTTACCATGAAAAATGTCTACTAAACTTCAAAAAAACTTGTGATAACGTATTATAGCGAGTGATTATTAATTTTTAGTTAAGTAATAATTGACACGTAATGTTAAACAGTTTAAGTTGTGGGCCAACATTTAAACCCAGACTACCCCACTAGGCTATCACCTATTTCCATGTAATTAACGGACGCCGTGTGATAGGAATAAATTGCAATTTAAACTTACATCCGTCAGAGGACGCTTCGGCATTGGCATTAGCATTTGCGTTGGCTACACCGCCGTTGTATCCGTAGGGGTACGGCGACAGGGAGCGTCTGAGTCGTCGCAGAGGCACTGGCGCAGACGCATGCCCTTCTGCGTCAATCGTGTAATATGCTCGCGGCACGTAAAATTGGCCTTCTGTAATGATCAATGTTAATGTTTCATGATAAGGATGTCGAAAATCTGTCTAATACAATATTAACTATTAAAAAGTTATGATTCGTAAATTTTTATACTTATTTTTACCAAATAAAAATAATATATATCTTTAAAATGTTATTGATCTGAAAGAAGAAAAAAAAACGAGTATTTTTTCAAAGTTAGAAACAATTTTCGATACATCTATTTTAATTTGATCATCAGAAAAGTTCATTTCGTAAATTTTAGCGTCCAATTACAGAGAAAACATAATAGGTAGTCGCTGAGTAAATAGACGAAGCATATATAATGTATCTTTTTAGTGCTACATGCCACGTGCTATTTTCGAACTTATCTCGTTTTATTCATCTTATGGATATTTTCATCGTAAAATGTTACGTATTCCAAGAGTTTCGGTTAATATTGATGGGCTCGGAAACAACAAACCTTCTAAGAAAAGACTTCAACGCGTTTTGGAGTGGAAATTATTAAATGAAATCATCTTAAAATAAAGGGAAGTAAATAATTGGAAAACAATATCACTATGATTTTTTTTTATAAACATTAACCAGGGAGCAGCAAAAATTTGCCTGACTTCAGATGTTGCAAAAGCTTTTATTAATAGACAAATAAGTTGTGAACTCATTTATTTAGGTATTTATTTGTTTACCCTTTATTATTTTAAATTGTAACCGGATTTATCGTTGCATATCCATCGACACAAGCCTCCACTTCTGATACTGTTTAAACCATAATTAGTTGATTATTATTAAATATGTAGATGTTTAATTTATTAAGGATATTTATTAACTACATATATTTTTAATTTATATTTTTTGAATGTATTGTTCATTTGTTTATAATGGAAACGTTGGTACAGTTTTACGTTATTAGATACGTACTAAACACAATATATTGAGTTTAAGAAATAAGCAAGAATGATAGAAGCACCAATTAGTCAGCGACAAGGTTGAGATCATCACTTCGTGTAACAGCCTTTTCAAACTTGGCCTTACTGAATCGTGACTCTTTCATTTATATGAATAAAATCGTTAATATCTATTAACAATTTAGTAAATTACGTTTCTATTATGCATGTTTTAAAATATCAATGTTGAGTAAATATTTTTTTATGGGTATAAAAGCGTTCCGTATGAAGGTCCTTATAGAAACTCAGCCAATAGTAATCCTGTTATTTTTTTTAAGATTAGAGTCTGAGAAAATAAGTCCGTTTCGATATCATTTAACACGGTACTTAATACGTTATCAATGTATTCCTATCTATATCTACATAGATTATTTAATAATTTTATCACAATAATACCAATTTTTTTTTATTAATTAATTATTCCACAATAATTATTATTTCGGACCATGTCGGGTACCACCGAACCGTCGCAATACTTATCGTACTTATCGTACGTTCTAGAACATTTTTTCCGAACTTTTGATTTTAAGAAAGGTGTTTAGAAAATACCTGTTAAAGTCGTGTATTAATCACTACATTTATTTATTTATTTATTTATTTATAGTGTACAATCGTAAAACATGTCCCTTTATCAAAGTTTCCGAAAACTTTAGCTATAAACCTTAACCTAAAGAGTGAAAAATTATAATCAAATATAACAATAAAATTAAAAGTCCTGTGTATTCATGAAAACTTTTAGTTTTATTCTTATCATTAAATATATATTTTTTTTAAATTTAATTATTTTCATTTTAAATATTCATTGTACCTCCTTCTCATAAGATAGTAAAACATAGCTTTCGATTCCGTAAAACTTTGTTTTATTTTATCTTTAATAACATTTTTCATTTATAAAGTTTAGTTCAAGTAACAATTTCAATAACAGATAAGTCCTTAAATTATAAACTATTACTGGAAAATATGATCAGCAATGTAGCAATAACTACTTACACAATCAAGAGAACCCGAAGTCACTTAAATAAATATCTATTCCATTTGAATTTATACATATTCTATTATTATTCTGTTATCGCACTTACCAATCCCAAATATTAATTTATATGAGTATCTGTATAAAATTATGTGGTAAATACATCCTGTTTAATTCGTTTGCGTCGTACCTACGGAGGCTCGATTACTTACTTGAAAATAGAACCAGATCCGAATCGAATCGGGAATTACTCACAAGAATGACAAGTAAAAAGGAAAACAGAAAAGTCGACGAATCACATTGAGTGATGGCAAAAACTGGGGGGCACTAACCTGCCAGCGCCGCGGCCACGACGGTGGTTAAAAGGAGGAGCGCGAGACTATGCATTGTAACGTCGACTCTATGCTGATGCTGGAACAAAACTGGCTCTCAATACTACCATGCAGCTTTATATACTTGTGATTTTGGTAACGTCGCGGGCTCTAGAGCGTCGGGCTCGCATCTACGTGTAACGTCGTGCGCGCCAATGGTAACGGTCCTCAATACAAAAAGTTGGCATCAAACTGAAATACAAAAAATCTATAATTACTATAAAACATCAGCGAGTAAGATACCATTAGGTTACAGATATAAACGTGAACACTTGAGCTAAACGATTTAGGTATGTGTCGAATTTAGATTTATATTGATATTGATACATAAATTAACATTACCGTGTTGCCTACATATTTAATTACTTTATTAAAAACACTTGCTCTGCGTTTTTGGAGCAAATTTTGTTACACTGCCTTTTTAGTATACGTATATATTATTCAATTTGCAAAAAGTATTAGTACTACTCGTATTATTGTTACCTTTAGCTTTTAATTCTTCATTATGTTTTTAAAGCTGTGACGTTAGCTAACCTGCACTTGGCCAACTTGATAGACTTTTTGCTCTAACCCTTGTCCCTCATATTCCTTAATAAAGGTACATATTATTAATCAGTGACAGTTTTTCTTTCATTTATCCTCGATCTGATTTACAATTTTCCGATAGATTTTTATTTGATCCAACTAATGTTTTCTAGTATCTTCTTGCAACTTTTTGGAAGTGAACAAAAAGCAAAAGAGTAGTCAAGAGTCTCAAGAGGCGGCTGCCACCCAAGCCCCTATCTTGAGTAGGACTAGGAATAGGAAAGGAGTATGCTCAGTTTATTTCAGTCATAAGAAAAAAAATTTTTAATGTTACTTATTATAATATTTTTTTTTTATTTGCCTTAACTAATACCAAGAAGGATAAAATACAGTTGGAAATATCAACCTTTTAAACTTGAACTGTTGTTGCGCGAGGCCCGGGGCGATGGTCCTGCTCGCCACTGATCATTAGTCTAGTAATCTAGTTACATGAGATTAGTTTATATTAGTTAGCATTTGATCCTCACGAAGCTGATCACAGACGCGTTGCTACTTCTGAGAAGTGAGAGTCTAGTCAAATACTTATACCCGTGGACTGGCAACCGCACCCTATAAAGCTAAACATAATTAATTTCAATACCAATTGCTAGTCTGTAGGAAAGATGTGCGGTGGGTGTGATACAAAAAAAATTAAAGTTTGTGTAAAAAGTTAAATATTACGACATTTTCCTGGACAAATTTCAATAAAAAAGAAATATCATCAAAGTAATGAATATTCTGAAATTAGTTACTTACATAAGTGGCGTTTTCCGACGGGTATTTCTCCATTATCTATTTAAATGAAATAGTTCTCAGAAAACAATCTGTGAATCATATCATGTACTTACGAAAACCATTTAGGTACATACATGCTTACATTTATAATAATTAATATAGGTTGGTAATATAAAATAATGCTATTTACTACTTAACCAAACAATGTCCTATTAAAGTTATCGTTATTAGTTTAATATATGTAACTAGATGTCAGTTGATATAATATACTGCCAGTTGAACTACAGGAAAATATGTTAAAACAATAAGTAGCTACAAGTTTCTGCTAGTGGTAAAAAGTATAGAAGCAGGATTTTAGTGAGTGTTCTATCGATTCGTCAAGCAATCTGGCTAAACGCGTGACAACAGATGAGGCGCGAAATTCATTTTGCTTCGGTCTTATCAAAGTCCGTAGGGATCGTTTACGTATGTGTATACTTTTAAAGTCACTTCTGTCACTTTATATAAGGAATCGATAGTGAGGCGAGCAAAACGGCTTATGGATGACGAGACAAATTAGTATTACAGTCAACCCTCCTATAATGCGGTGAATGCGTACCGCGTTATATGGAAACCGCGCTATAAGAAACTCAGAATTATAATAGTACAAATCACATCATTCTTACCGCTTTATATGGAGACCAATAAATGCAAAAGACAACATAAGTTATAAATTATTTTTATTGAATTGAAGAGTTCGTTCTGAAAGTACCGCGTTATAGGAGGGCTGTCGCAATTTAATCTCCGCGTTATATGGAAACCGCGTTCTGAATGTACCGCATTATAGGAGGATTGACGGTACTTCCTTACCTCCGTTCATCTTCATACATATAACGTGCCCTCTGTTGATTTCGGATGATGAATACGTTCTACAGATCAGTTTTCATCGACTCTAGCAGCTTACATGCAAATTATATACTCTTCAAAGTAATTTTCTCTATTATTGTTGCAAATGTTGCCTGAATTTTAAAGTAAAGTTGAAATTAAATCTATTTGTACAATATTCACTATGACCTAGCTAAAGTTTGAATTTACTTGCTGTCTTAGGAATGTATCAAAACGAGGTTATATATTTTTATATAAATTTATTTGAAATAAAAATAACATCAAGCTTTAAAAATTGACAATTCTCAAGAAAATTATATAATAATTTATGAGCATAATTTCACTTTAGGAAGAATAATTTTCACAGTGGGCTTTCACATGAGTATGATAAAAAAATATTAATTCTTTCTCACAGTTCATTATAAATATGCATTATCTGCACAAAAATCTGTAATTATATTATCAGACAAGGAATTTAGATTACAGAATAAGTAAATAAACTGTAATAAAACAGAAGCACCAACTCACAATATCCGAAATAAAGTGTTTAGGCTATTATAAAAATATTAATAATCGACAATTAATATAAAGGCAATATAAAAATAAATGTAAATAATTTATAAAAGCTATAATTGTATTGGAATTCATGATGCGTAAAAACTTGAAAATCGAAATGCAAAATATGAAATGGAATTATTATTTAATGTGTACAAAACACGGTACTGTATATTCATTATCAATATATCCATATAAACAACAGTTAAACCTACTTTTAGTTTACATTTTAAGATATTTTTACAACCCTGTATCCACTATATTTTACGACAATAGTGTGTTTCGTAATCTAGACGATCGTAGGTTTCATATTGTATTACACATCGACATGACACGTTACATAAATATCATTGTTTACTACTCGGCATCGGATACAATGCCATGGGTTTATACATACATCGATTAAATACAGCCAATAATTTTAATACAACGTTTACATACATAGATTACGACACTCTACATTAGGGAGGGTAACATCGAACATCGATTAGAAATGCATGATTTATTTTGTGCGTCGACAATACACGAACTACAATTTACACTGCAAAAATGATAAGGGGAAATTAAGAGTAGTTTAAAAAATCGACTACAATTTAGTAGCATTTAAAATGAGCGTCATATAACCGTAACGACGACGAGAGTGTACATAGCTCTACGGGGGAATAAATTACAACGAGAAAGAGATTTTATTTGCCATTGCGCACGCCTTTATGTGAAATTTGGTTTGATTTTTACCTTTTTAATATCCGAACTCTCTTTTTTATTCAATTGAAAGTCTACAATTCTGCTTGAAGAACATTATTTTACGTGCTCGTCATGAATTGTCTTCAGCCCATGTGCGGCCACGTGTCCCCGGATGAATCGAGTACCGCGCTTGTGAACAAATGAACGCTCAAATTAAATGCCAAGATGTGACAATTTGAGGGGCCAACTATAGGATTACTTTAACGTACAAAAACTAGGGCGTGCGGGTTTACTTGGTCTTGGCGCTGGCGGCGCGCTGGCGCAGCGTCTTGTTGGTGTTCTGGTCCACTTCGGGCAGGTCGGACTCTTCGTTGTGCACTTTCTTCACTGCATTCAAAATAGTATACATTGATAAAATAAAAATGTATTGAATTGATTTCACTTAAAATCAAATGGCTATGAAAATGTAAATATATATATTTACAGAAATACACACACACACACACACACACACATATATATATATATATATATATATACATGCTTTTTTTATATATACGTG
>DWDX01001278.1:0-19527 GCA_018245675.1 Agara michaeli | reverse complement strand
AGAAATTCTAAATTAGAAAAATCCAACAGTACCCAACCCGGGATTTGAACCCAGGACCTCCCGACCGGCAGTCGCGCCAGCAACCGCCCGACCAACGAGGCAGTTAAATACATAAAAAGTTAAATGCAAATGATATCCTAAAAGTCGACGTCAAGGCGCGCTGGTAAGTACTTATTGAGTTCTTTGTGTGACCTCTTGACCGTTCAAATAAATCAAAATATTTTCATATTAATAAAATAACAAGCCATATATCGTTGTATAAATTTGCATAACCAATGACAATATCCACATATTCATTCTTTACAGAACGTTTGCATGAGCTAGGAAAATATATTTCGCTTTAGGCGAGTATGATTTGATCGGACTGTTAAGGTAGGTAGTTCGTTTTGTTACTTGATTGGTTTCATTAATTTCAGTGTTCACTGAGCATTCAAACAAGGCTAAAGATCGATGACCTGTAAGTTATAACTAGGGCTGCCAACAATTTTTGGAAATTAAAAAAAAAATCAGGTATTGGTATAACACACAAAACATTATATTGATAGAACTCAATTAAGCAATAAAGTGGTAAAATAAAACAAAATCGAAACTGCCAGCTCCCACCTGTATGTCATCCAAGTCGTCCTGACTCCGTGCGTGTGCTCTCAACTCATAGCTGTATCCGGAGGAGGGGGAATTGGCGTGTGTGGGAGACACTGAGAGGTTACGTCTGGGAGGCTTCTTAGGAGGCGTGGGCTGCGAACAAGTGAAGTAAAATTGTAGCAAATTACACACGAGGCTTATGGAATAATTGGAAATTAAACGAAATTGTCCTCAATTAGTACCGTTTCGATAGGCTCTTAACATACTCGTAATGTTACAGACAGCGAAAAATCCTCCGTATCTTGGATATAACAAAAGTAGCTATATCAGTTAGAAAAAAACCTTAAATCATGTACCATAGTTCATATCGCTCAATTCACGCAATGACTCGTATCATGAAGATAACAGCGTCGGATAAAATTTATTGAATAATAAAAAAATACGCTCTTAGCAGAGCTTGTTAAATGTATGTATCATCAACAGCAACCTATTTACGATTCCACTTTTAGTCATGGATCTCCTCGCAAAAGTATTATACGCTGACCAGCATGGGCTGACTTCACACACCTTCCAGAATATAATGGAAGACTCTCAGGTGTGAATGATTTCCTGGCCGTTCTCCTTCACCCTTAATAGCCTGCGATGTTTAGGTTTTTATATATTTAAATATAGTTTGATTTTAATACGTATAATGTTTAAATTGATAGCAACCGCGAATAAAATCTATTGCTAAATAGGAATATTGATTTTACTGAAGTAATAGCCAACGTTGAACCTCTAGATATATATTTTCCAAAGAAACGTAGTGAAATATTCACATAACGCACCGTTCAAATAGACGTTCTTCTATATTTAGATGAGATCGTTATCGGCGGGGAAGCGGCATAAGTGTCCGCAATTGCGTAATTGGAAATTTCAATGATTACGAGGAGCTGCGAATTGTGGTCCAAGGATCGGACGTTTTAACAATACGTATGTTTACAACTGACATACACAATGCTACACAGTTCTCACAAGAAATGGAAGTCTTCACACTTTGATTAAACAATTGCAGTAGGTATAGATAGAAGTGCGTGATATGTCCAAATTCAAAATTCGAAACTTTTAGTTCGTCATAGAATCTTTTAATCTTCAAAATAACATAAATGCAAATAGTAGCTATGATAGACATTACACAACAAAGTAGACATTACTCAGAAAATAAAATTTGAAGAAAAAGCTTTGGCAACAATTTTTTAAATTCCGATTGAAGCGACTGTAGGAAATCCCTTTAACAGTGTGGCCATTCTCGCCTACTCTGTTCCATTTATATTGTCAACTAAGTTGTAGCGGCCAGTCTTAGCCTCTCCAAGAAATTTTAAATTAATAGAAACATTCAAAAACGAATTCCTATTTTTAAAATTTACCACACAACCCACCTTCCACTTGATTCCATTTCTTCAACATTCCACTTCAACTAATTCACGTTAAACACAATAACGATAACAAGTGCCAACAGTCGTGTACGATAACGTTTGCTGTGCGCTATCTTCTAACTTGAGGCACACAGAGCCCCAAGTGGTCCAAGTAACTCAATATTGTGCCGCGAATGAACCACAAATTGGTAGCAGCCGGTCACTGAATGGACAATTTTCTACATAGACGCTCGTTAGATGATCAAACGCACGCACAAGTTCCTATTATACTCTTATTCCTTGAACATCGTTCTAAATTACGTGCAGTGTTCAGTGCGCGCGAATAAATTTTCCATATCCAGTACATATCTAAATATATATAACTCAAAGGTGATTGACTGACTGACTGACATAGTGATCTATCAACGCACAGCCCAAACCACTGGACGGATCGGGCTGAAATTTGGCATGCAGGTCGATGTTATGACGTAGGCATCTGCTAAGAAAGGATTATAATCAATTCTACCCCTAAGGGGATAAAATAGCTAAAATAGGGGGCAAAAGCTCGTTTTAACACAAAGTAATGTTTCTCAAGTAAACGGTGAAAGAGAATAGCAGAAGTTACCCGAAAGTATTTCATCACCAATTTGATTAGAGTCTTGACAAATGTTTAAATGCATCTAAATAAAGTATAGATCTATCTACAGACATCTTCAACAGTTATGTTAAATAACACGAATACTAATACAATCTTCATTAAAAATATCTGCCCCATGAACATTTCTAATGTACGTAACATCTTTATTCATATGATATATCATATCGTATTCTTAAGCGTCGATGCGTCTGCACGGGAAGTCACAACCAACAATGTATCGAACGGTACAGTATGCACCATAATCACTCTGATGATTGACGGCGCCAATATGAATAATAAACAGAAACAGTACTGCGTTTCCAATACAAACTTAAACAATGCGCCAAAAATAACCGCCTCATTTCGTGCGCTCATTATCCTGTATCCGCTCTCCATCTTCGTGCAAATAAAGTGACGCGTTAACTTAAACGTCGGAAAAAAGTTTTGAGACGATATTGCATGCAGTAACTGTTATCAGTACCAGAGCAACGAACGTAAATCCACAATAAGACAAAATTTCATTCAAAGAAATATGAAAAATGTATTTTTCTAACTTTAAAACTGAAGTAGACCTAATTGGTTACCGAATTACAGGAGTCTGCGCATCATTTCGGAATCCGAACCCCATTGTAAAACAAGAAAATCACTCTTAAACTGAAGTAATCAATTGAATTCCCACAAAATCACAATTAACACGACGCAGGGCAGTTTCAAAGGCGCACATTTTCCCCGAACAGGACAACATTCTGGAGAACAAAGTACATCAAAGGGCTTTATATAAATTAGATGCGCCTGCGCACCCGTCACGGTCCTGACAGACGCATTAATATGGCGCCAACACGCTCGAAAACGCCATTGATTTGTGTAAATGGGGAATGGTCGAGTTTATTAACCGTGACCGATGGGGATTATTGAATTCAAAGAGAATATAATTTAATCGGATCTACGAGTTCCTTTTGTACGTTCAATTCGAGATTTACAAGACACGATCGCCCGTATAGAATTTCCATTAAAACATTCCCATGAACATTAGAAAAACTCTATGGCAACAAGTGGTATTATATTGTTACGAGTTCTCCGTCTATTATAAAACGCTATTCATTCACATCGTATGAAGGATCAGGAGCAGAAAACACCGAATTATTAAACTATGTACTTAAAAAACAATTGTTGACATTAAGATAATAGTATGAACTTGGATGGAATGTAGGTTTCTTAATCAGACAATACGCAAAAAATGCGACTGAGCAAAAAGAATTTTCTGCAAATATTCCTTCCGAACAGAACAACGTTATCGTCATTCAGGGTGAAATTCATTTACACAATTCTAAAATAGCTCAAACAAGGTTACTGGCAAAGGAATTTTGATCACAACGAATCCAAAACCAACAGTAGTAGTACATCATTGAATACACTAAAATCAACTGCCCCACATTCCGGACCGAGACGCGCGGCACTGTTGTGGAAAACGTAAACACGGGTGAGTAGAAAATTCACGCATATGTTTCGACCACATGTCGATATGAAGCAACAAAAGACATCTATGCCAATTACGACGTCGAATGAATAAAAATGGAGCACCACTCAAAATAATAAGGCGCGAAAGAATTGCGGTGTCTAGAAACTACTATACTGTATCTTCTATACAAAAAACTTCTAGTGAAAAACAATAGAATACTCACACATCGCCAAACAACATGTACCTATTGTACATACATTATAAGGCTCTCCGAGGAAGTAATCTGTCCTAGGATATCCATCCTGCGATATAGTCGGTAGATACACATCCATCCTCGTCTAGTAAACTTTACGTAACTGCCGCTTAATACATTAAAACGGATCCGGTTGTTATCGTTAGGACAGTTCCCGAGATGTGACAAATAGTTAAGCATGGAGAGGAATAACGGAATATGTTTCAGATCTCTCTCGATGACTTGAAGACGGTCATCACTGACAATAAGGTATAAACGAAAGTTGTAACAGTAATCGTCACATATTCGAAATATCTAGGCGACGTAACATCCGAAAATACATAATTCATGTTTAGCATTGTTTGGCATAAATAGTTTCCAGAGCAGATATCCGCGCTGGCGTGCCGCCAAACACTTCATGAAGTCCTATTTCCGTGAGTCGGAACAGATCGACACCTCGGACCAATGATATGTTAGCGAATTAATAATGTCTAGGATTAATTTTTAAAACTGTCTTTAGTTTATGACTTATCGATTATAATTTGAAAACTATTCATACAATATTTATGTCTGTTTAAGATAAAACCACAATGCGACGAAGTTATCTTAATTAACACAAAAATATTGTTGCCCACTTGTATGTAGACCATGTTTAGTTTTCATAGACATTAATAAGCCAAGTCATACGTAATGCCGGTGACAATACTTGCGAGAGCACTGAATTTTGTTAAAACATTTTGCTCTCAAATACCGCATATTCTCGCCTAATGATCTTTCAAATTCATTGGAAGCAGCATCTCCGAAATTACAACATACAAAATTAGGCCGCGAAGCCCTTGACACGAACGTTTAATGGAACTACTATTTTTTCACGGCAATGTGCTAAAAGAAGAAACACTGCTTACGCTACGTCAATGAGTAAAACTAGCTTTATCGCAAATATTCATAAAACGAATCAATTTTAATGTTCAATTGCTTGTTTAATGTAATGAATAATAATTGGTGAATAATGAAAATCACTTTCATAAACTTACATGGGATTAACACACACTTTCTTAAATTTTTCACAATAATACACATACACACACAAATGCACGGCACATTTAAACACACGACACTATTTCTGAATAGCCGCACAAAATACGATCGCAATTTTAGTGCCGACAAACCGAATAGTATAAACAGATATAATGGGGCAACACTAACACACAGTAAATAGTGTACAATTAATTATACTGCTATCATTAATGCACGTACTATTTTAAGTTTAATCCGCGGTGTAATCGATACGGATAACAATGGAGGCGATCGAGAGAGCGCATGCCTCGATCGTACGCGACGGAGCGACTGGCCGCCTAATTTCTTAGCATACGCCAAGCCGTTTAAAAATGTTTCGTCTTGTAGTACGCCATGTGCGACCAACAATTTATCAACAGTGAATCGTCTGTCGTACGCCTGTTTATATTATGATAATTTAATCGCTACCGATGAAACTTTATCATTATTTTCGCATACAGTTTTTAGGCTGCCATCGCGTTAACAATTACGCCTGCGTTGCAAATGTCCATGTGTGAGGCTGCACTAACTGCCATAAATGGGCTAAGAAGACCCATTATGTCAGTTAAAAAAATGCAAAACAAGGTAAACTTGCTTGTCCAACAATTTACGCTGAAACATGACTTTTGCACCTACACCTATATATTTGTTTTAAAAAGAAAAATTGCGTTCTTTTTTAATGATAGACACCTCCGACATGTACAAGGTGTACAAGGCCAGTAACGATCATGTTACGATTCGAAATTAAAAAGAATCTCAGTTGTATTTGGCAACGTTTATGGATACATTTCTCTCCCTAGTGACCACAAACATCATAATGTGGCATAAATTCTCCTTTGCTGGTGCTATGAGCTATGACGAGTAAATAGAATGATAATCCGCTTATTAATAGAATATTACGTATAAATTTAGCAGTAAACAACAACGTAGCAACAAATGAAGTAAGCATGAAAGTTATAAAAAACTTCATCATCATTCTGATGTTCAATGTTAATGACTAAAATATTGCTAATATCATTAAAGATCCTATCGCCTACATTCAATTTGTCACCATCGCCTTGGCTCGAGTGGTAGAAAATGCGACTAGGATTAATATCCGCCCTTTGTACAACCTCTTTTCTTTAGGTGTCACAAATGAAATGTTTATAAATAAATAAATAAAAATAGATCCAATAGCGTCATCAAGTGATCACATACGACACACATAACAGGACAACAGTGTTCTATTGGACAGAATAGCTACGACTTAGCGAGAGCGTCATTGTAAATAAAAGAGTATGACAATTAAGACAGTTGGCGCAAGTGGCAAAAACCTCACCCGAGACTGGGTTTAGCGCGATACGTCACGCTGTACGTTCAAAGTTGAAAAACACTTGGCACACTTGCAGGATTCAGCTGGCTAGTATGAAGCAAATTTTTTTTTTTTTAAATTGACGCATCGATTTAAACCCAATATCAATCATTTCACTACAAATGTATTGCATGCAGTTCTATGAATTTAAACTATTAGATTACTAGCGTATTCATATATGATAAGTAGCCGTGTACTGCGGTGTTACCGGCGTACTTTTCGATACCGTGGGTATTTCGGGATATAAAGTAGCCTATATGTTGCCCTATAGCCTTCTCTACCTTCCAGTAAAAGTCCCGTTAAAATCGGTGCAGTTGTTCCAGAGATTAGCCCGGACAAACAGAAAGACAGACAAACAGATGAAAATTTATAAAAGTTTATTTGTGTTCTATTCATAAGTTTTTTATAATCTATAAGCACTTGAAAAAACAGTTCTTTGATACCACAGACACTTCAATTTTATTTAGATATTTTATAATATAACTGAATCTCCAGTTTCGTGGAGAGAAGTAAAGAAAACCGATATGAAACCGCAGAAGAATTTCCCATGACTTTTGTTACAAGGATGAATCTTTTTCAATCCCCCCCCCCCCTTCACCCCCCAGCAGCGCTGTCGAAATGTAACAAACAGGAAACAGACATAATTAATAGTGGAATCGAATGCGCGATTGTAATGAAGTAATTACAAAACAAAGTTACATATTATGCATCTCAAAATACGATGAAATATTAGTAAAATTTACCTTCAAAGTAGTACAACTCGGAGACTAAATACGGAGTAATATTGACAGGTACTGGAATTAAGCGATAGAATCCGCAACGATAAAATCCGTATATTCGGAAGTGAACTAGCATATTATTCTTATTACATGTTGATCAGGCAATGAACGAGCCACAACGCTCGCAGGGCTGACAATCGTTGGGGTGAAAACGCCCGTGAAGAGACTACTTACTGACTACCGAATTTTAGTACATAAAGTACAAGTCGTCTCCCTAAGCAGATGGAAAACGTTTAGGATCCGCTGTATTCAGGAAAATGCAATAAATATTAATAGTGTAATCCATACCAATAATATTATAAATTCGTAATTGTGTTTGGTGGTTTGTTTGTCTTTCTATCGCGTCAAAAGGCAGCAGCGGATGGAAGTGATTTTTAGTATGGATAAATAAATTATTTTAATTACGTGATCGAAGCCACGGGTAACAGGCTGGTGTACAATATATATATATATATGTTGTTGTTGTTATATATATATATATATAACAACAACAACATTACGAGTCATCTACGAATACACAACAATACCGCACAAAAATAACCGCACACAATGACGTTAAAAACTATTATACCCCAACAGTAACGGGACATATGGAGTAGTGTTGCAACGCGGTGATGGTAAATTCTCTCACGAGGTTTTCAATCATTTATGTCAACGCTAATTATAAACAGTTGCCGGGCTTAAGTTTGTAACGCTCCCAGCTCTGATGCACTGGTACAACCCAAACACTCCGTCAGACACCGATGGTAAATTTAGTTAATGTTTGTATTCTTTTATTCACGTGCCATAATCTTGTAACGTAGGTAAAAATAACAAAATAAATATGAAAGTAATGTTCATTATTTAGTGTTTGGTTAAGTCTCGAGCCAGCGAAACAAATGATGGACTCTCAATGGAGAGAATAGGTAATAATAATACAACCATATGAATGTTACGTAAATAATCCGAATCGAACCGAATTCATGCCGGGGTCGTTTCATTGTATGTGAGGCTGAAACATGAACCCAACGGCATTTTTAAAAGGTTGAAACAATTTTAGTCATTTTTAGAGCAAAATTCAACTATGCCAAATTTGTTTTGACGAAAACACCCATTTTATCATTAAACAAATTCCGTGCATCTCCTATGGATACCAATTTCCCCATATTGTCACCGTCATAACAGACACTATATATTGTTTTACTTATTGTATTAATATCGTCAGTCACGTTATATTCCGTACCTAATTCTCTTTTAATAACTTAACGTCGGACATCGCGTGATAGTTTAATAAGCAACAGGTCACAGGTGTGTCTTTAGATTTACTTTATGGACAATAAATTGCATTCGATTAAGGTAATTGTGTTGATGTTCATTAGACATGTTATTAATAGTACTAAGCTAAATGATGCGGTTGATATATGGACGGACATTTTTAAGTTTTCATGAGATTTGACTATACAACACGCAATAGTGACAGTAACTGAAGATAAAAATTTGCGCATAAACAATGAAAACAATTATAGTCTAGTGAATTAGATTTTAGCTTCTCACTGCTGTTGTCCGGTTGTATTGGACGCCACATGAGCGCGGGTTTTTAATGTTAAACGTCAATCGCTATAACAGTGGGAAAATCTAAACAGTTCAAAAATGTTCTCGATGTCGTTAAAAGGTGTGTGAATTCTGCCAAATCACTCTTGATAGACAATACACAGCTATCTGTGTCCAGTAGTGAAACAATATAACCGTTCATGATGATTAATAACTTGAAGTTTGTAGAATGTATGCCGCTTTATCACTAATGAAAATTGTTTGATGAATCAACATATCTGTTAAACGTGAGAGTAAGTGGATACACTGGGTACTGCGCATTTTGATATATTTCTTAGAAATTTTTTATGAGGACTAAAATATTGAAGGTAAAAATTAAACTCACCGATACTTTACTATATTCAGGATGGTGCGCCAGGTGGAGCGGTGCACAACTTGACGCGGCGCTGGAGATGCTCAACGCGTCGCCCTCGCTTGTTCCCTCCGTCTCGTCCCAGCGCCGTCGCCCAGACCCGCTGCGAACACCCCCGACCAACCCCGAACCCCGCTCAAGCGAAGCACCAAGCGACACATCCGCGCCCGCCCCCGGAACACCACTGTCTTCCTCGCATTCGGAAGAAGTTTCCGAACCCTGAACACTAATACCACTTTCGAACTTCAAAGTCTCACACTTCGTAGACGTGTTCGAGTTCGGTGTATCGCTATCTTCAACGGATTCCTCTATCACAGTATCGACTTTTTTTGTATTCTTATTACCGAATCTAAATGAGTCACTTTGAACCCAAGGTCTTTTTGACATGCTAACGTCCGATTTAACGGTTTCTGCATCGGAGGAATCTTCGTCCGAGTGCAAGGTGTTGTCGGAATCCTCCTCGGAGGACTCCTCTATACACGATTTGAATGATGCATCTGATACGATAGTAACATTTGAATAGCACGATTTTAAAGACCAATGACCAGAGTGTTCCGAGGAGCTGGACTTCCGTAGCGCTATATGCGAACCAGAAGCACAAGAAAGGTTAGCGTCTGCCGATGTTGAACTATTCATTGACATGACTTCAGCTATATCTTTTACAGAATAAGGACGTTCAACAGATGACATTGTAGACTGTGACGACATTGACACGTACGTATCTGTAGCATCTTTTACGTCACTACTAGCGTCCTGACGTTTAACTATATCGACGACAGCATAGGGCTCTTCTAAATTAGACGGAACTGATTTAATTTTGCATAAACCCATATTATGTGTTGTCGAATAAGGGGAAATATCAAGGGTTATATCAGGCGTAGATATACTTCTTTTTATAACCGAAAACTTCACAACCAAATTGTTCGATGAATCTCGTTTTTTGGCGTGCAGTGCACAATTTCCCGAATCACAGAAGCAACGAAAAGAAGTAGACAATATCTCAATTTCATCCCTTATGGAATCCATATCAATAGTAACCTTTTCTTCCGCTTTTTGAGGTTGAATATTTAATAAGTCTTCAGCACTTTTATGGTGTTTTGAAGGTAAAGGCTTGCAAAAGCATATAGCTGTTTCAAAGTAACTATCTCTATTATCGTTCGGTACTTTGGAAAATGGGGGCACATCTCTGTACAGTGTTTCTCTATTAAAAATATATATAAACTCCTGTACTGTGGGTGCTTTGTATATACAATGTCCCGTTCCTCTAATATGATAGTTTGCCAGAGTGTCCTTTAAAAGAGAGTTGTTCCACGGCGGGAAATCTCTCACGTTATGTTTCTTATCAATTTCAATATTTGTAAATGTTTTATGTCTAAACAGAACTTTTTTTTTAACGGGACTTTCAGGTTTTTTCGAAGGCAACGTACCTGTCATAGATAGATACATTGCTTTAGAGTCAACAAAGCTGCAATCGACATTCTCAATAGCACTTACATCCGTCAGATCAGAATCATTAGATTCAGTTCGATGTATGCTAGATTTACTCGTTCTAGAAGAAACAGGCTTTTTGCCGTGACGAAATGATCTAGACTTTTCCGAGAGCAAGATGTCTTCTAAATTAGATTCATCTATCATGGAATCTGAAGATAACGTTGAAGATCTGCTTATGCTTGGTGAAGAATTAAGAGATTTAAACGACGTAGATTGAATGGTTCTTTTAGGTGGTTGGGGATGCACTTGATCACGCTTTGTGAAAATATTTTCATAAATTGCATTTTCCTCATCGTCCAACGTTAGTTTTGTGGGTAGATTTGTTCTTTGTGCTGGAGTTGGACAAGTATTACTATTTTCTATAACTATATTTTCATATATGGAATTGCTGTTTTCGATGTGAAGTGCCGTAATATTAGACCGTGGTGGAGGTTTAGGACCGTTGACGGTACGTTCCGGTATATTTTCTAATTCAGAAACGGAAGTACGGGACACAAATTCATATGGTTCATAGCAATCGTTTACTAAATGTGCCGAATCAAGAGATATATTTGATGTTACCGAAGTTCGGTTATGATTCTTTCGTGGTTCAAATATACTCAATTTCGAATCATGATTAACAGCTTCAATAGGTTTTAAAAAATTACTATTGATTGCGTCATTCTCTTGTTCTTTTATCACCGATTCAACAATAGATTCACGAGAATCACTAAGCTCATTATTTTCAGAAATGTTGGGGAGTGACGTTTTGAATCCGGGACAGCTTCTGTTACTTCTATTAACAGTAGAATCTCTATTAAGAGTGCCTAATCTGTCTAAAGATATAGTATCAAACTCATCATTACATACTATTTCGCCAGAATCCTCCTTTTTCGACAACATTTTAAAAAATTTACTGTTCCCAATAAGCAAGGTATGTGTATTATTTTTATTATCAGTTAATTTTGATTTAACATCGACATTCGATTCTAACCCTGAACTGTTAGAAATATTAGGCGCAGAATTAAATTTTGCTTTGAGGCCCAAGCATTTCGAGGCAAGCTTTTTAACAAAACTTTGAGAAGAATTTCTTGTTAGTAAAGATGAAGATGGAGGTAAAAAGCTTTCACTTTTGTTAGTATTTTTCTGGGTCTCTGGGGCTGTCCTGCAAAACACATAAAGCAACAAAAATAAAACAACTAGCAAATAACAATAAAATAATTATGTAAGGAAAAATCATTACTTCTACCGCCACCTAATGCTAACCATTAAACCATCAATAATCCCTACAAATAACGAATCAGTATTAAAATCCAAGTTAGAAAACATTAAACTTGCATAAAATTTTGCACAACAACTTTGTTTTCAAAACATGCTTTTTCACACTCTATCGAGTACTTAAAATATCGTAAATTATTTTTTATTTCATTCCTATGTTAATATGGTAGAATTAGAAATAATTACAACCTATACTTTGTACCGTAAATTGGGAGAGTACATCAAACACGTTGTCCCAATATGGACCATCGGGTAAAGTATCTTACTACCACTATTCACGCCACTAGTAAAACTTTATTAACGTATTTACTGCATCTAAATGCACTTTAAATAGTAGAGATCGGTAATCGTAACTTTATATTCCGCAAACGAGTAGTTGAGTGAAATTACAGCGAATGTACATAATAGCATTGTGTGATGCGTTAAACATGGTTGAAGGAGATTTAAATTTTTTTAAAGTAGAAACATATTTGGCCTATGTCAATGGCAATTCAATTGCAAACAAATGTATGTATAGTTTTTTTGTATTTTCACTTTGAGTCTGACTTTTAATTGACCTTCGGATTGCTTGACTACTTATTACTTTCATCAGAAAAAAAATTTGACAAATGGCTTGCTGTTTTCCTAAAAATATTTTTTAATTTTGAATCAGTTTCGACTTTCTCATTTGTATTAGAGTCGGTTAGCGTCATGTTTTTTATACCACCATCAACCCCATCAACAGTTTCATCTTTCTTACCTTGTACGGCTCTATTATTTTTTTTTGGTTCATGTACATTTTCACAACTATAGAATAACTCTGGGGATGGCATTTGACTGTGAGTGTCGAGCTTATTTGGATTCTTTGCACAAAAACATGGTAACCTTTTCCCGCTAAGTTTATTTCTGATAAATGGAAAAACATGATTGTTTATACATTTCGGGTCAATCTGATATAGGTACTCGCTTTCTTTCATATTGACAAGGCAACCAGGATCTCCTCTTAAGTGAAAGTTAACTACTTCCTTGCCTACATACTCGTAATCAACTTTTTCTAGGAAACTCCTATCTTCTGGTTTTGTCATTTTGCTATTCATATCACAATACAATTCATTCGGACCTTTCTCTACGCAACTTTCCTGAATTGGTGGTGTTTTGGGAACAGTATAATAAATGTTAGAATTGCAACTATTATCATCAAACACTATTGGCTTAGAATATCCTGGCTCTGAAGAACTGTCACCTTCGTCTTTGCAAGAAATAATATCATTATTTTCAACTTCACCGTTCAGTACCAGAGGCTTTGGAAAAACTGTTGGCCTCTTTTTAATGCCATTTTGGCCATCAGGGAAATTAGGGGGAGATTCATTTACTGGAGACTTTTTTATACTTGAACGTTTACTTTTACGATCCTGTACAGGCAAATTCTCATAATATCCTACGTCTTTCTTTTGAAATCTAGACTGACGAGTATCTGATGTTTTAAGATAAACGGACTGAGCTGGTGGATCGTAGAAATTTTCTTTCGGCGAGTTGGGGTTTGAAGACGATGCCATCGAGCAACGACCCATATTGTATGATGAAGCGGTTCTGGTTAGTTCAAACAAAAATTTGGCACGAATATTTACCGAAGCTTGTGTTCCGTCAGAATCGAAAATTACAGATTTTGCATTAGATACGGCACGGTTTGTTTTGTTTTTCGATAGATTAGTGCAAGGGGCATCAACGTTAGCAATAAGCGGTATTGTCGCGCAAGCAGTGGAAGTTCTAGGTGACCTGTGAATGGAATTTCATTGTACTTCATTAAATACATATCAAATAATATTTCGATACCCATACATGTGGCCATGTGCACGTTCCTATAGCATCATTACATTTAACAATTAATTCTAGTCAACAAAACGAACTTACTTCATATAAAATTGTTTATTTCATAGTAACTAGACCTTTGCCGGGCATCAAAGAACGTCGGTTGACGCCAGTCTTTTTCTCGTGTCGTGCAAACTTGTATACCTGACCGTTTCTAGACAAAATCAAAGGCACGGAAGATTTTAATGAGGCACCCGCATTGACAGTTTTTGTTTTGCATCTTCCCTGTTAAGGAGGGACGTGGATTTTTTTCTGTACGCAGACCTTTAGATTGTTCCTTTCAAATAATATCTCGTCGTCTCTTTTTCACAATTTGCTTTTAAATAAAAAAAAAAAAACCCACTGAATGAATAAATTATTATGGGATACAATCAACATATGTCATTCAATGCGAAACAAAATTAATTTAATGAGTCAGTGCGCTCAAATGTGCTTTGTAAAAAAAATCGAATTTGATTTCATTTTAACACGGTCCAATTAATTGATCCTATAGAGTTATAACGGCTGGGCGTGTTAAATGTTTAGCGTAAATAACGTTTAGACAAAGCGATTTAAAATCTACAGGTCCTCATTACTGGCAACCTCGTTTCGGGAGGCCACAAAAAGAGCGTCACAAGTACAACAGTACACAAGATAGCAATCAACAGTTCAAAGCCGGTGTCTCGCCGTGTGTCATAATTGAGACGTCGCTCTCCAATTAAAAGCGAATGTTTAGAGGCTCTTGCGGGGAGCATCTTCGGTGTAATTACAGGGCGGGGATTCCTTTGCGGCCCCCTCGCCGGCACGGACGGTTAGAGACACCGCGGCTCGTCTAGTTATCCGAGAGACGAGGACGTTTTGAAAATCTCAAAGGCGACCCGTTTAACACGAATTTAAACATAACGATATCCCAGCGCATGCAATCTTTGTACGAGTTAAGAAGCGGAACATAGAAGAAAAAAATAACCAAACAGAATACACACAGACAGACATCCCAAGATCGTAGCAAAGCGATATACAAAATCTTATTGCCATAACATGGATTGTTTTAATACAGTATTAATCATATATCCATCTACTTCCAGGAAATTCTTCTGTAGTTAATTGCCTACGAATACATAAACGTTTTAGTTTAAATTGTTAGTAAAATTATGCATACACTCTTATCCTCGTCATCCTTAAATTACGTGATGCTCAAAAGCATTTGTTAATTGATCAATTGTAATGTATTAATGAACAAAAAAAAGTCGAGCAAATTTCTAAATTGAAAAATGTACATATATTACGGAACATTCCATTGCAATAATCGTAAAACGATTTTAAAACACATTTAATATGTTTAAAGACCAATATGAAATTGACTAAAATATATTCTATACTCGTACGCGAATCCACACTGAAGCACCAGTATTGGATCCTATGCTGAACTTCTCCCAGATACGATAGAGACGCACGCCTAGCTGTGAGACGCTAAAAGTAAATGAATTAACACATTATAACCCTTATGTTTCCCACTATAACGATATGAAAATATATATAAAAAAAAAAACAGACTAATTGAGAGCCTCCTTCTTTTTTTGAAGTCGGTTAAAAACAAATGCTACACGAAAACTGTAGGTAGGGGGTGCCGTTCTCTGCTCGGCGATTGTTCTGTCGTGTCACAGTGCAGTGAGACTGCAGGCAGAACATTTTAATCAAAAGTATTTCGCCTATCATATTATATGTGAACATGTTCCCGCGGCGACTGCAATGAAATGTTCCGGTGTGCGCATTTAAAAATGTACCATATTCGTTACGGAATAGAACTCACATTACGAGGTTGGCCGGGTAGCCGGTGGGACTGTCCGACACGGGGAACGGTGGCACGTTTTCATCCTCGCTTTCGTACGTACTCATCTTGGTCTCGCACTCTGCGGAAGGCTCGCGCGTTGTGTGAAATGTTGAAGACACAGTTTCAAAGCGGCTATTCTCAGTGTGTCAATAGAATCGCACGAATACGTTGACGCCGTCATGCGTGTGAACAAAATGAATAAAACTCTAGTATTCGTCGTAGATATGAATGTAGTTAGTGCATATTTATTATACATGTATGCGTCTACCATTGTGTTGATTTTCGGTAGACTCGTAGGTGCACCAAAAAAAAACTGCACAATGCACGGCGACACAATGCCGAAGCCGGGGACCTTGTTCTTTATTTAGGTAGCGGTCTTTTTCGGTCAAATTGCGCGTGGAATATTGAAACCTGATTGTAATGAAACTTAAAAAAAAATTGGAAAAAAATATTTTAGACATTTTCAACGAATTTAAAATACGAAGATATGAAATGCAATGAGTTGATGAATATAAATCCATATTATATGCGATGAATTACATAAAAAATAGACTATGTAAAGCGGTGAACCGCCGGGACCACTGAGGGTGTTCTCGATCATACGAAAATACAGAATACTGAGAAGAAAGTACAATAAAAAGTAGGTTACTTGTGCTGCAGTATTTAAAAAGACAGGGGACTTTTGAATGTGGATCCCACGTTATGTCGCAGTTTACAAAACACGCTTACAATTGTCCGACAAGATTTTATATGTTATAAATTTTATAATGTAACAAATTGATAGATAAGGATTTCATTTATAATTTGTTTTCTTCTTTTTAAAGCACTTAAATAAAAGCTTATTATTTGAAAAATATTTAAAAAAAATTTTTTTAGTTATTCTTCCCGGCAAACCCTTTCATTTGATTGAGATTTGAAAATGATTCAAATAATATGTTACTTACATACGAACATGTCAAGCTAAATAATAGCTAGTAATAGTAAAACTTTATTAATAAACTACGTAAATTTATGAAACTAACCTTAAACAATATTTTAAAAAAAATTAAACAAAACAAAAAAAATCAATAAAAAAACTTTCTTTAAACATTTTCATTAAGTGCACGGCTCTACGTTCACGTTTCACGGCTCTACGTTCAACTTACCTTTGATCACTCTCCTGACGTTCCTGGTGGCCTCCGCTGGGTAGTCGGCGAGGATCATCTCCACGGTCTTGCCCTTGCCGTCGATCGCGTTCAGGTCGGCGCCCTTCGTGAGCAGCAAGCGCACCACGGACGCCTTGCCGAAGAACGCCGCCTCGTGCAGCGGCGTGCCGTCCAAAGTCAGTATGTTGGGATCGAATCCGGCCGACAAAAGCGCACCGACTACTTCTCTGTTGGGAACAAATGCTTACAATAGGACACGGACGGAACTATTGGCAGTTTTCAATTGCGCGATTGATGTTTCATTTCGAGAAGAATTTAGATTTTTAAGTACTATATAATTACATATATACGTATTATGTTGAGAATTTAAAAAGTACAGATACAACTTTACTCAAAGTGAAATTTTACAGAGTCATAAATGATCCTAAGATGGAATGAGTTTAATAAACGGTAAATTTAATATCCCATTATCACATAATATTATTGGTAACAGTTTTTGGCAATTGATTGGGATCGAATTCGAGACCAACGGTGAGACAAGCCGAAGTCTGAACCGCTAAGCTATCACCGCTGTTCACGCGAAACTACTTCAACCGTTGTGAATTATGTAAATCCACAATATTATTGACAACTATTGCAAGTCTATCTCCGTTCTGATGTTTTTTTAAATGTTTTGTATACATGTACAACAGGGAAACAATAATCCCCTTGCATACGTAGACATTGTATTTTACAATGATCACGATATTCGATACGATTGTTACATATTCATGAACAATTGGAACTAACGAATACATCGGGACACCAACATGTGGCTATTTTTTTTTTGCGTTTTGTTTCCGAAACATCGATATCGCAGAATTTATTTTCCAAAAATGTGAAAAGGAAATATCAAAAATGTACGGGTAGAATATACAGGAATATTTTTAAAATTCGTTTTTTTTTAGTAAAAAGTTAAAACGTAACATCACGCCTGTAATCCCCTAAGGGGTAGGCAGAGGAGTGTAGTACACCCCCACAATTCACCAGTTACATATAAGTCCCACAATCGAATAGTGTACCACAGCAGTGTACCACTTTTAATACGCTTTTATATACTTCAACTATGCAACTATGTAAGTGAATCTTACAATTAAAAACACCACTTCCTACGGTCCGATTTGTCTGAAAGTTTGTACCCGTGTGCAGATGTTAGGACGGTAAGGTATTTTTTTTATTATAAAAAAAAAAAAAAACTAAAATAGAACAAAATAAAGCTTGCAAGAGTACAAAGTATGGGAACCGAACGCGTTTCTACATTTTCTTATTTATTATAAAATAATTTTATAGGTAGGTACTGTATAGTTTGAATTGCATTAAAGCATTAAAAGTGTATTTTTTAATATTATTTTTACTGTTATTTTCCAATTTTTCATTCCTAATTTTTCACTGTACGCACATCGGCTTGTTCCCGATGGAATTTCTTCCAGCTGACCTGGCACTGACATGTGGAACGGTGCCAGAGTTCGCTTTAACCCTCATATATATTACAATTATCCATTCATTTTGTACGTAGTTATATGGAAAGAAGTCTCACCTTTCAATCCTGATAGCGACGGCACTAAGACGAAAATGGCCGCGACCTCCCTAAAGACGTCCCAATTCTGAAAGGAATTCACACATTGTTTAGCATAACGTTGCATTAATTCGCCATAGCATTGAACTGGAAGGAAAGCCCAACATTCCTATATAACAGTGTGACAGAAAAGCACGAGGGTCATTGAACTTAAAGTATTGTAAAATCCATATTATATAGCGTCATCTAAACACTCATTGATATTGATAAATAAAATGTGTTCAATTCCATTGAAATATTCGTTTTTAATTTACAAACGCGTCAAGAGATGTCACAAGTCTAAATCAATAGTAAACATGATTTTTCAAAAACTCACTCTGACACTGCCCAAGACCAAACCGGCACCGATAGTGCCACAGCCGGCGATGAAGAACGGCACGGCCACTTGCATCAGCGTATTCCACCATCTCTCCTCTTTTTTCTAAACACGTAACAGATTAAAAATGAGCTATTTATAGCGTGACATAAGAAATATGATGCGAGACTATGACAATTTATACGATTTGAATATTGACAAAAAAGGGTGCGTTTATACGTATCCATTGCTTCACTTTGGTTGTACTTAAAGAGTGATGAGTTCATTTTTTAACGAACAAAACATTACTTGTAATATATTCAATCAAAAGTGACTTTTAATTATCACTATTCAACGAATACGCAAAGACCCTGAAACTACACTTAAGAGCAGCGCATACTTTAAATTCCTGTAACGTTTCCGCGTGTAAAACAAATGCATGTATATCTAGGTAAAACGTGAACGAGAATCAATGAAACAATGCTATGACAGTGAGATAATTGTAAATGAAAATAATTGAAGCGTGCACAAAATAATGGAAACGAACAGAACAATACAATAAAAACGTAACATCACGCCTGTAATCCCCTAAGGGGTAGGCAGAGGAGTGTAGTACACCCCCACATTTCACCAG
>DWDX01001277.1:0-19529 GCA_018245675.1 Agara michaeli | reverse complement strand
CTAACAGGAGAAGATTGCGCTTATATCGTTAAGAAATTACAGAGAGTTGCAGCTTTTATTCAGCGAGTAGTCGCTCCACCTCACAGCGACGAGCAAGCATCCTTGCACGCACTCAAAATGTTTATAAGTAAGTATAGGCGAGTAATTTATATGAAATTATTCCATTAAAATAATTTCATTTTTTAGTCACGCTCAAAGGACCACTTGCCTTCTTTTTATTTATTTTTCTTAACAAAGTCTTAATGGTGATCTTACAGCTATGGCAATAGAAATGTTGAGTCTGTGGAAGGTGTTGTGCGAGCACCAGTTTCATGTAATAGCTGCCAGCTTGCCACCCGAACAGCAAAGTGCTTTACAAGCAGCCAGCTTCAGGTAAGTAAATAATAACAGTTTCGTAAAGATTTACATGTTATCATCACATCGATTTTAAATCGATTATAATAAGCTAACAAGTACAACTTGCCAATTTTTTTTTGTTTATTTAAAGAACTTTGTCGCTGAACTTGTCAAGTTAAACGGTTCTTATAACACATCAATGTCATGCTGGTATTGATTTTATTATATCTGGAGTGGTCATTATTACACCTGCTACTACTATCTACTAAAAATGCTTGTAAATAATTTTGTAAACATTTTTCAGAGAACTATTAGTGGGTGGCCAAGAAGTGGCTTGTCTGTTGCTCGGTTCTCTTGTAGCTGGTTACCTTCGAGACAACGCTTCTGTTGATGGCATATCGCAAAAACTGAGACAGCTCTGTCCTACGCTTTATAGACAAGAGGATGCAACATGCTCTAAGGTAAGTTGAATGGCATTTATTAGGTCTCCTCTCATTCAAGTGTACATGTATACAAGTATACATGTATTCATGTGATAGTGCCCTTTTGTTTGATCATAAAACTAGTACCCTGTCATGGATCTCTAGAACACGTGACTACATAATCATCAAGTCATTGATTAGTCCATGATTTTGGTTAAACAACACTCAAAGAACCTCACCTAGATTTACCATATTATAATTAAATAACGCATTAGCAACATTTTGTCCAGTAGAATATAATATAGAAGCAGTTATCTGTCAAATTGTGATTACAATAAAGGGCCACTGTAGGGACCTGTTAAGAATTTTAAGGCGTTTTAAGATCAAGAATAATCTATTGCTGCCTTGCAGTCTCTGAAAACATCTCCAAATATCGTATTTGAACTGAATCATCTAAATCATGTCTTCGTTTTAGGCCAATGAGTTGCTTATATTCGCAAAGCAACAAAAGAATCCAGCAGAGCGAGAAGAAATGCTTCAACATGCTTTGAAACTTTGCAAAGTAAGTTATATAGCTATATTTTATTGTAAAAATTTTGCGTATTGTGAATAAACCCCCTCAGCAAATTACATATTATATTGATATCCAAATATTGCCTTATTTAACAACTATACTTTTACTTTTATTATTATTAATACTTATCTTGACGCCAGATACTCGTGTTGGATATAATTATGAAACTAATATTGTATATTTATTGATTACAAATACTGTCTGTTATGAATTATCGAAATATTTTTTAAAGAATCCTTCGTAATTAGTAGAATTAGAATTTGTTGACGATTGGTTTAAAAGGTATTTATTTTGTGAAAACAAATTGAGCATACAAAGTGAAAAAAATTCGGAAATAAATAAATTTATGTTTTAGGATGTCGCTCCGAACGTGAATCTGCCGATAGTGTGTTCGAAGTTGTTGTCCGCCGGGTTCTACTCGGGTGTCGTGGAGCTGTGCGTCACGTGCGCCAGCAAGCTGGACCCACAGGACAAGGCACTGCACTACTACAAGAGCGACCAGCCCTCGCAAGACAGAGATGGACATCTTGCCTACTATCGAAGGTATTGCTGTCAAAATATTTCCCTGTATCCTAAGACCCTAGCGACGTTTGAAGCTGAAGTCTGAGACTATTGTAGATTACCAACGACCAATACAATTAAGTACCACAAGTTGACTCTTGATTGTTTTGCGGTGTTAAAGAGAACAGATAACATATTTAAACCTCATTTCGGAGCAGTTTAAAGTTTCCATGTTGGTTGGCCACTAAATCGTACCTCCATCAATTCTCAGCACCATAGTCCATAACTACTCCTACTCGTTACGGGGGGTAGACACGTGTCAAGAGGTGGGCAAAAGGTTTAAAGTTACTTCTTCGCATGTAATTTGTGAATTAAATCTCCAATGTATCAATAATAATAGTATAATCTAGGAACGTGTTATCGCTACAGAATGGAGATATACCGCGAGGTATGCGGCGCCTTGGAGCGTCTGTATGAACGCAACACCGATGACATCTCGCACTCTGAAACACTACTCTCTCCAGATACTAACAACCAGGTATTGAGGCATTTTTTAACGTCTATAAAATAGTCGTTTCCGTTGATTTAAAAACTACAAAGTCTACTAACATTTAGTAAAATTATATGCCTTAACTAACTTATGCCATTACTTTTAGGGAAGAAAATTAGTCTGGGAATGTTTGTCACGCGATGACGAACTATTACACGTCGCAGTCTACGAATGGCTCGTATCTAAGAATCTTGGTTCAGGTATGTTTATTTCACTTTTAATATTAAACTAGGCAATAAAACAGTACTTTCAAGTACTACTATTTATCTACATACTGTCTACATTTTGGTTTTAGAACCAGAAAATTCATATGTTATCCATTATATTTAAACATGCACATGCTTTAATCAACGTAATATAATGAGTCTACGTCAGTGCAATAAATGATCGTGTTGCAGAATTGCTGTGTCTAGGCGCGGCGCCGCCCGGCAGCCTCCGCACGTACCTGCAGGCGGCCGCGCGCGCTGCGCCCGCGCCCGCCGCGCTGCTGCTGCTTGACTTGCTCTGGAAGGTGCTCGAGAAGTGCGGTGATCACCTCGCAGCTGCCGACGTGCTCGAGGGGCTCGCCACGCGGCCCGGCACGGGCGCCACGCTCGCCCAGCGCACGGCGTGGCTGTGCGCGGGCGTGGTGTGCGTGCGCGGCGCGGGTGGTGGAGGCGCGCGCGGCGGCGAGCTGCTGCGGCGGCTGGAGGAGGCCGGCGAGGTGGCGCGCGTGCAAGCCGCCGTGCGCGCGGCCGCGCTGCAGCGCCGACCGCCGCCGCCGCTGCACCTGCTACGCCGCCTCGACGACGAGCTGCTCGAAATCACTCAGGTCACCATCCCGACCTCTAATACCACCAAACAAAACTACCAATTTCGAAATTAGCCCTTCTTGATTTCCATAAAGAAAAGAGATGTAATGCTTTCGTTTATGAAAATCAAATCAAATACTATACGAATGAAGGATAGGGCAAATTAGAAAAAAAAAAAAAAAATACATTCAATTCCATTAAAGTCGAGTCGGTCGATGTATCGTCTTAGTTTCTAACGATCAATATTCGCTTGCGACTTAACAGCGGGCATCGAATCATACCCTCTGAAACCATACATACTATTGTATCTTTTCTTCGAATTTGTTTTTTCATTTTTTTGTTTGTTTAATGAGCTATATCAGTTCTGGCTTTTAAATGTTGAATTTGTTGTGAGCAGTTGTATGAAGAATATGCAGACCGGTACAACCTGTGGGAGTGTAAGCTTGCCATAGTGCAGTGCTCGGGCCACAATGACGCGCTGCTGGTGGAAAATATCTGGAGCAATATCTTGTCGGAAGCAGAAGCGGCTGCTCGATCCTTAGCCACCGCCGACGAGCGTCTGGGTTCAGTGCTCAGCAAACTGACCACTCTGGGCAGGGAATATGTCAATACTGGCCATTGCTTCCCATTGTGTGAGTGGTTTTTTATCTACCCGTAATAATTTTGCTAATCAAACATCTTAAAACTTTATTTATAAGTTTAATTGGTTAATTTAATTTATGTTTGTGTTGAGTTTGATAATTTTTTTTTTGAACCTTCTCATTTGTTAAGTGTTTTAGGAACTAACCCCTGAATTTTCACTGAGTTGAATTAAAATTACTTCTTAGGAATTATTGATACAATTATGTGTGTTCCTATTTATAGATTTTATTGTGCGGCAATTGGAAATCATGAGCTGCAAGCTGCAGGCGGATCACAGCTTGGTGTTTAGAGCTATTTTGAATATTGGAGTTTCTTTGGAACAAGTTCTTGACATTTACATAAAGTGAGTGTTAAATTAATGCAATTTTAAATTTCTTGTTATAAAACGATACGGAAAAGTTATGCTTTACATCTTTACATATGGTTTACACTACACACAATGTAGATGTTTATTGCAGTTTTTTTTATAAATATCACCTATACAACAGCCAAAAGAGCCATCGATATTAAATCGCAGTCCTCGTTTATGGCCACCGACACCAAAACGAGTATCTTCTGCAGCCCCTTGTAGACTTGCCTCGACTTGTAGACTTGTAGACTAGCCCCATGCCCCTCGTAGCATGGTGAGGCAGCAAGTAGGGCATACAACATTTGAAATATTCTAATATGAACGTCAGATTGGTGAGTGTGAACGAGCGGGTGTGGCTGGGCTGCGGCGACGAGTCGCACGTGTGCGCCGCGGCGGCGCGCCTGCTGGAGGCGGCCCGCGCCGAGCTGGCTCCGCTAGCCGCCGCCCCGCGCCGCCGCGCTCGCGCCCGCGCCAAGGACCTGCACGACGCCGCGCTCTCCGCGCTGCAGGTATGCTCTGTCACGCTTCCTAGTCCTTGTATATTATCAAAATACGTACTGAACACAATCGACCTTAACGACTACATCTTCGGTCTTGCAAGATTTTTAACATGGTTTTGGAAATGAAATAGAAATAGAAATGAACGAGATAGAAATACCGACATAAGAATATTGTTATTATTTTGATGTGAAGCTATGATTAAATTTTTTCACAGGCTCGACCCAACACTCAACAGCTTATCGACAAACTGAATATAGCACAGGCGCACTTAGATCGAATGGACTAAAAGAAATTCCATAGTTAAATTATAATTGATATTTATGTTCCGATTTTACACATTCAAAACCTTTTCTTACATTGACATAAAAATTTGTAATACATAATATTTTAAAGAGACATCGTAGATTAATGAATTGATATATAATATTGTTTTATTTTGTGTAATTACATTGTCAGTAAAGTAAACTATCCAAAACATAGACTCCGTTATCGCTATCGAGCGGCAGTGATTGATTACTGCAATACATATATTTAATAATTAATATTAGTACAATAAAGCTACGCCTACACCAATGTCATGTGATATGTATACATTCTAATTGCTGTTTATCTCATCCTGTTATAAAATTACGCCATTTTGTAATCATGTGCAAGTATAATGTGAAAGCTATTTTGTACATCGGAAATACTAATTTCTATTTTTGTAAATAAATTATTATTCCTACTTGGTGATTTCACTTACAAAATCTGATTTTAAAAAGTATAATAAATTATTAAGTCTATATATAATACTAAAATACTTTCATATTAACATTATCAACATTCTACATATATTTATCAAATATATGTATCTTAACTGTCAATTCCAATAAACAGCATATTGTGCTGCGATTTTTTCCATTTTATTAAATTGGGTATAGAATTGTGAGCGGACACAGCACTAGAATGGATCCAGAAATTATTTTTTAAGTATTGTCATTAAATTTGCATTTAAGTTTCTACGGTACTTCTTATTTAAGCGCAAATTAAGGTGAATCATCGAAAGGATTCGTGTTTATGTGATGTCCACGGTGCTCGTCATCTGGATATGTGTAAATGCCGGCGTGCGCTCCGCTTACGGTCGGTAAACCTACTGTGTTCATTGGAGATATTATAACATTACTGTATTTATTTGGATCTTTTCCCGATGAATTTTTTCTTATGACAGTCGAGTAAGTCGGTGTTGCCTTGATAGGCACGTCTTTGATCCTCGACGCGGCCCGGTACGTGCCGAACTCGTCTGGCGGCGGCGGCAGCGAGAACCCGTCCGACGTCTGGGTTATCTCCGACGTTTCGTCGCTGATCTCCTTCGCCGCTTTGTGGCGCATTTTTCTCGGCATCGTATAAAACGTATTCATCTGAAACGAATCATATTCAATGAAAGTTAACAATTGTTAAAGCGTGTTGTGAAATAGACAAAGTCACTTACCGGCTTTGCCACGTTATAGTTAGTTTCAGGGGGCAGATGCATAACTAAGTGATCACACAGTACGTCCATCTCCCTCTTCCTGCTTATGTTTTGGAGCGAGTGCACTCTGCAGCTGGCAGCGTGGCGCGGTATGTCGCTACATTTGCCCACGTCGTGATCTATGTTGTCGTTCATGTAGCGCGCCGAGTGAAACGAACTCGTTCTTCTGACGTCATAATTCTTCGCGGGATACTTGGCCATGGCGCGGCGGAACGACTCGGTTCGCCGTATGTTGCATTCGCTGCCGTCGTCGCTGTCGTGGAATGTTTCGCAGTTGGATTCTGTATGAAATGTTGTACTATCAATTTCGGATTGGGATAGGAAATTCCTTCTTTAACCTATTAGCTACATGAAGCTGCTTAATTTTTTTTTTATGTTACACCAATTTACCACCGTTAATTCTATTGATTTATAAAATTCACCCTATTTTTGTCAATTTAGAATAATCTAGTTTGCTGTTAATCGTAGTGGTGCTAACGTAATTGGACTTGGCCAGGGCGATTTGGTCTTCTCTTGTTTTGTAAATTGTAAATCGGTTATGCTACAAGCTAGCGAGTACAGAGACGAGGCGCAGATGGACGCGGGACGCACCGTCAGTGTTGTATGCGCAGAGCGGCGGGTCGGCGCGCTCGAGCGGCAGGTCGGCGCGCTCGCCGCGCTCGTGCGCACACAACACGAGGCCGCACGCCGCCAGCGCCAGCAGCGCCACGCCGCCGCACAGCGACAGCGCCAGCGTCGTTATATTCGTCACCGCGCTTATTGGCTCCTCGACCACTGCGGAGAATCGCTAACTACATGACCTAGACTTTGCTATTGGCATCTTTATATACCGATCTCATTTTTATGTTAGTTTGAAGTGTTGTCTAAGTAGACTCACGTTCACACAAGTGCCGTTCCAATTTAACTATGGAATAAAATAACAGGAATTATTTATTATTAGAGCATGTCGCCAGATCTAAATATTTATTCACTGGACAGTTGCTAATACCGATCTATTTTCGACATTGGAAAACAAGAGGCATTAAGCTATTACTATATTATTCAAGTACTATTATTAATTTTCTTTTCACTTACCTTTGGTTTCATCGACAATACTATCCATTTCAATCTCCACGGGCTTGCTATCTCCTTTATCATTAAATGCAATAAGAACAAATTTATATCTTTTTTGTTTCGGTTCTGGAATTATGAACCTTGGTTCTTGGTTAATACTAATAGACACCACCTGATCCTCAGAATCTAAATCTTGGACTGTGAATTTGAATTTCTGTAAAAAATATTTATATTATTCAAATGTATGTAGATACGTATTCGATTTGACAGCTAATAATATTCAACTTACATCTTTATCACATATTTTGCCGAACGTCGTAAGAATGAGTACATACGGTTATTAAGAGTAGATCTTTATAAAGTGCTATAATCAAGTCTTCATCGATAGTAGAGTAATAAGTGGGAGGACTGGTAATTTGATTCGATGTACAAAAACTGGTTAAATTACTTTATTCTCCTTTTTTAAAGGATGGGCAAATGTACATTTGTAGCCGCGGCTCAAGAAGTAATTTGAATCGCCCTGACTTAATAATGACCTGTTGCAATCCTCCGTCGTGGCCCTCGTCGCACGAGACGGTGATGTCGCGCTCGTTCTTGTGCGCGCGGCATGCGGCCGGCGGCTGCGGCGCCGTCTCGTCCGTCACCAGGAACGAGCAGCGCGTGTGCGGCAACCCGCTGGTGCTCACGTCGTTGAGACCCCAGCAGTATATAACAGCTGTTACATGAATAAACATAAGCTTTCAATTTGTAATTAAATCTTTTCTAATGTACTTAATAATTTTTTTTAACAAAACCAACTATATTTGAAAAAATAATCCTAAAACAAAACACAATAAAGTTTTTAAAATGTACTCATTCCTTTTGTAAGCTTTCAAATATCAAATGAACATTTTATGATATTTTAAATGATTGGCAGTTCTTTCATAGGTAAGCAATAACAAATTGAATGGAAGGCCAATATTTACTATACGTGGTGTCGTTAGGCCTTCGGTACAACAACGTCGGGTCATCTGTTTCCATGGTGTGCGCTGGATCGCTCGGCAGTTCGGTAGAGTTCCATTCGTTTAAGAACATCCACCGATAAGAGGAAGGTTCGGGATTGGCTTTTACTTTACACGTTAAGTTAATGGACTGACTCTCTCCTACTCCGTACTCTACAGTACTCTCCTCCTCACAAAATGCTGGATCTGTGAACGTAAAAACAACAATTTTATTCACAATTTATTCAAAACTACTTGTGCTGTCTATGTGTCTTTCGTATGTGAGAAGGAACTTTCTAATTCGAATAACGGTGATGTTTTAAAGTTCATGATTATATAATAGTTATTCAATAGTTGAATAGCCTCGAATTGCTGATATCCCTTTAAAAACACTAACAATAAGAGTCGTGGGATGCATTGTTACAGTTCGGGCGCTTGTAATGTTTGGTAATGTATTGTAATATTAATTGGTATTACATGTAATATTATTGGTAGTATTAATTGGTGATAAAATAAAAATTTATTATAAATCTTAATTATGTTTAGTTTAAAATGTACAGTAAACTTACAAGTGACATCGACTACAATAGGCTCGCTAAACGAAGAACCCTTATCGTTGGTGGCGGCGCACACGTACTGGCCCGCGTCCTCCTCCCCCACTCCGAGCACAGTTAACGTTGATTCGATGCTTGCTTGTCCGTTGTCCACGTTTTCATGCAACATATCATCCTAGAATAAAATCTATACCATATTTCTGTGTTCTATAATTAAGTATCTTATAGGAAGTGAAACTTTAATGTGGGTTCGTCTACCTAGATATATGTCTCAACTTTCAAATGCAAAAAAGTGATCCCAGCACCCCTCCTAACATACACTTTATGGCCATCGGCCGTATAATAAAGGATGTGATCATGAGATGTATGAGTAGCATTCGCAATTACCTCGTGAAACCATGTCAATTGATAAACTGAAGGATTTGCTTGATGTTTACAGTTCAATGATACATTGCAACCTTTCACAACGGACAGGGTATTATTTACCACGTCCCCTTCTACGACAATCTCCAGTATAGGTGGATCTGAAAAGAAACGTGAGTCTAGTTATTCGAACTAAAAGTTACGTGATTTTGATTATCAGCTATGTCGACGAAAGATGGTTTGAAAATATTATCATCCCTACAGCAGCGTAATACCAGTATACACTCCACCATGCCGCTTTAATGTATAAATAGATGTAAATAATAGTGTTCGGGCATATACTCACACAGGACGCAGAGCGGTAAGCTCGCCGCACAGACGTACTGCTCCTCGTCGCGGCGGTACGCGGGCGCGCAGCACGTCACACGCGACTCGTCGAAGTCGTGTGTAATGGTCAGCTGGACCTCGCTCACTAGAAGGCGCTGTGACGGCTCTGTCTAAAATGAAAAAACAACTGTATATTATCTGCAACGTTAAAGTTAAAGGTAAAATAAACTTCATATCGAATAAGATCGTGGCCGACGTAGCTTACAGTAACGTTTTGTTCCAAGTTGGCCAGCTGCGAGTCATCCAAGCGCCACGCGACGTCGGGCAGCGGGTGTGCGCCCAGCACGCGGCACTGCAGCGCCAGCGTCTCGTCCGCGGTCACTCGCCCGTCGAACACCCTATCTGCTTTCTCGCCCGCTACTCTAATTGATACCAATTCCGGCGGTACTGTTAAAAATGAACGAGAATCTTTTGGTTCACTTTAAAACTTATTGTTTATTCGAGATCTTTTAACAAGTCGTTGGTCGGTTCATTTTAAATGAATAAACCATTATTTTTAATTCACTATTGGGTCCATTTCAGTGTACGATATTGATATTTTTTCGTTACAGAAGCAACTAATGGGCATGTAGAATATATGTTTAATAGAAAGATTGACTGCTGTATTAGATTGAACTAATGTTCTATCTCGTTGGAAAGTAGGTAATCTGCGCTTATAAATCTGACGCACAAATGTTACAAACCCTCGAGAAATTTGCTCTAGGAACGCAACAATTTAGATATGACAACTTAATACAGAAGAAAGCGCAGAAGCGATTTTATCGTAGGCGCATAGGTACCGGACATAAGGTTACACAATATTTTAACTGAAAACCTATTTTGTTAGTCGGAGAGAAGTGTATGCATGGAACTATACTGGATATATATCACACTTACAGTACATAGATATAATGATATCTATCGATAGAGGTGGAGTCTTCTCATTGTTTTTGGCGAAACATGTGAGCACGCGGCCGTGGTCCTCCCGCCGGATCGGCCCGTACGTGAGGTCGGTGCGTATGCGTTGCTCAGACAATGGCGTGGTGGCGTTTTTGAGTAACCTCTTGTCGGCCCACCAGGATAGAGAAGACTGAGGTTTACCTGTCATTTTATTTAAACACCATTACGATATATGTGAAATCTTTTATACTGTGGATATTAGCGTGCATACTATACTACACAATATATGTAATTGTTAAGAGAAAAACAATGATATCGATTGAAATTTGAAATGACTAGTCTTTGTTTTGTTATATCAAACAATGATAAAAAGAGAACACATGCCGTATTTTCCCTTAAGTACCACTAATACCGAGGTGTCCATATAGTAAGTAGATGCGAATCAATCACTTCTTATACAAGTAAGATGTTTTCGCCTTTTCTCGGAACGTACTGCGAAAATTTGTTCTACATAGTTATCTTACACCTAATTACCTCCAAATGCAACACAGAACAGATGAATAACGTCGCCGACGTAATAGGGCCCGATGTTCCTGCTGGTGTTGGAGCCGGCGCTGGCACTTACCACGCGGGTGCCGTTCTCGTGGATAACCCACAAACGTTGAGGCGGCTCTGCAATTTTTAATCTTGATTAATGATCGCTATACAGACCTTCCTATTGTTACTTTTGATAAGCGTTCTGGCTAAATTTTCTTATTGCTTTTTTTAGTGGTATCTATTGTTTTGTTTTGTAATTGAGGGTAAAGTAGGATTGCTTAAATTTTATTTTATATAAACAGAGTGCTATAGCGGTGGGAGCAGTTATGGGGCATCTTAATAGGACTGGCAGAACACGTAAGTGAAGTTAATGTAATTATGTTAATTTAACATTCAAAGTTCATCACAGAGATATCGCTACTTCTATGAACTAACGGCCTTTAGACTTTAGCATAAATGAGGATCCGCAACCACTCCTTTCAAATCTAAACACAGATTGTCTTATGTTTTATGGTAGAAAGTATAAGTAGGTAAGTAGGTGTTGCGTGTTGAACCATTACATACTTATTATCGTACACAATATACCGTGTATTTAAAAGCGACAAAATATGGCCTCTTAATATTAAGTGTGAAAACAGAACACTATTGTAAAGGCTTGTTAGAAATACTATATATTCTAAAATGATGCAATGTTTACATCGCATAATTGTTGGTAAATGAAGTGAATTGTTCCGGCGCTGTCAGCTTCCTCATTAAGCGCGCCAATTAATCGAAACCGTACTATTTCGACAGCAGATAGGTAAATACCCAACAGTCGGTTGTTGGCGGATTGTTGTTTTAAGAAATACGGGCAATCTAAGCGTTTATTAACAAAGTTTTTGATAGTTGTATTAACCTTAGTTTACAAGCGACTAGGTTATGGACTTAGCAAATAGGTTAATTTTAAATTCATTATATAGTACACACAACCGTATGAAATTTGAATTATCCTTTCTTTTTGTATATTCACAGAGTCATTATGTTAGGAAATTTCATAGTTTAACAATTAATTTATTGTATAAATTAAACAACTTTACCTACGGCCATCGGATCGCAAATTAGACAGTACCTTAATTGGCGTAACCGGATAAACTACAACGAAAATGTTTAAATACAAAATTTGCACAGTTTTATACCCTGACACGGAACGCATATTCGCGGTCATCATTTGTTCTGAAATTGTACCCAGAAACCCTACTCAGGCAGCAAGTTCACCCACCGCTGGACTGACGGGCCAGTCATATTTCCAATTACACCATTATATTACATGTAGGTAATTACTGGCAGATACCTGCAGTAACAGCACAGTATGTGACCCTAATTCAGAGTTAGTGCTGTTCGATTTTAAAAACGAATATATTCAGTTAGGTACGTATGTTCGCTGAAATATTGCTTTCCGGAGGTTACTGAACCGCAATTTCGCTTATTGTTACTTACTTACATTATCATATTTTTCTTACATTGTTTGATTAAACTAATCTGTACCTTGATTTCAGTACACTAATATATAGTCCACTAATGATGTACTGTTATAATTATAAGTACATTACCAATAACAATTAGCTCAATATATGTGTTGAGCGCGGGGCTTGCGGCGAAATCTGCCAAGCAGTGATAGTAGCCCGCGTCGGCGGCGCGCACGGACAGGATCTGCAGCTTGTCCAGACCCTCGCTCTCTGAAGACACTAGTTTGTAGCGGTCACCACCCGACATCACATTCCTGGTTCCACCTCGTAGGTCGCCACTGCTGGTGCAAACCGATATAAAATACCATTTATCATATATATTTTATGTACTAAATTAAACAAATTTAAAGACATTTATTTATTTTGTTTCACATATACAAGGTAGCAGATAAATATAAATGAATAGAAAGAACAATTTAAAATAATCATATCACCGATGTAATATGTGAGTGCATGAATCAGACCGCCAGATACATACAGATACATACTAAGTACTTGTCTATAGCGGTGTTGAGGCGGATGTCTGTTATAGCGTCAATGACTTTGAATCATTCATATATTATCATATAGCATACATTATTCATATAGTATACATATCCCCAAAATTCACTAAACTTTTGATATTGATTACTTTTTTAATGTCGTTTTCTCAAAAGTAAATAGTCTAAATCTATACCTACATTTCTCATTTTATTCTATGTATAGATATTACTTTGCATGAAATTGTTACGATGCCATTAATATATACTGAAACAGCAACTATTTTATTGTTTCAAATTAAAAACAGTTACGTAAATTGATATTTTATATCATGTGCTTCGATTCGCACGTGTTAAGGAATTAAAAAAACTGCTTAACATAATTTTACGCATGTAGAGCTACCTCGTTTAATTACTATGCATTGTTGCTTAGAATATTATATCCTTGATTATCAAAGCGCCCTAAAGTCACCTGTAGAAGGCGGTCGATGACCCGTTTCTGTACCAGGCGAGCACGTTGAGCTTGTCGTTTTCTGTTTCTGCCGTCACGTTGCATGGCAGCTCGGCGGTGTGACCCACAACTGCTTCCACTGAAAGAAGTCTTTATATTTCTCATTCCCAATAGACAACTTTCTTCTCTTAGCAGGTTGATGTACTCTAAATCTTCGTACAATACGTATCTGCTTAAGTATAATGAGTCTGCAAATTGCGCCTGTCATTTTCGTTTGCTACATTGCTGTTCATTTTAGATATTAGACTTAAATCGTGGTGCTAATAAGTATACTTCATTTTCCCAAACACTAAAATTACTACATAGATAGTTGGTTGTGCATTTTTGCCCTAGTTGGTAGAAAATTTGTGTGTCATCACTTTAAATGTTAAAAAGATTAATTTGATTTCATTAGTATTTTTACGTAATGTGCAAGGTACCTATTATTTTGTTACAATCATATTGTAAGACACTGTCAGCCAGTTCCAGTTTTGTTTTCATTTATTTAGGGATAGTCAATGGTCTCGTTGACAAATCTTTATTTTGCAGGATAGCGCCGATTAAGCATAGTCGATAACATAATTTATTATTATTTGCGTATACTCAATTGCTAGTTGGCTTTTCCACTAGACAGAATTGTTTATGAAATCCATTATATAGTTGCAATAAACATCTATATTGACATCTCGGCATTTATTAAACTTGTAACCACATTTGCCTCGGTGAATTAACCAATTACGCGCGGAGTTCCCTACTTACCTATTTAGGGTCGATAGGACCTTCACCTTGTTGTGCATTAATCTATTATTGCCATTTCTATTAAATTAAACTGTGAGTGTGCCCAACTAACCCCAATATAAAAAATATATATGGGTACTTCTTTATACGGTACAATCCTTCGCTACGAATAAAACATAGGAACGGAATACGTATGAAACTTACAATTTAATAAAGTGTGCTTAGAGAAATACAGCAGCACCTGCTATTGCACTAAGTACCTATGTATTTAGTTCACGATGGAGGCCTATAAAAGTAAAGCCTTCGAGAAAATGTGAACATTTTTCAAAAATAATTTGACAGTGCCGATTCATTTACTGTATTTATTATACAGCAATATAACATATATTTTAATGTAACTTATATTGAAACACTCGAAGATTCGTTTTCGTGCAGATAATATCTTCATATTATATCGAAAAATGTTACCGGACTTAATTTGTGCTACAAAAAGTTTAAATTCTTTGGTTATTAAAATAAAATAGATAGAGATCCCATATTTTATTGGTTTATTATACACAAATGGTTATATTAAAATGTCAATGTTATAAAATATCGTAATTATTTTCGCGCGCGTTACGTTTTGAACACGTAACCGTTTGCGGGTAAACTTTAATGATAAATCTACAGGATTTTTTTTATATATTTCCGATTATATATTATCTACATAAACTAAATAATAAAGCATTATAGAAGCTTCGTTTCATAATGTCTGCTAAATTCAGGACATGCAAATGAAAATGTTTTTTCAACTGTCTTAAATCACTAAGCACGATTTTATTAGTCGAAACTTACGTCAAACTTTTGTCACTTTTTTAAATATCTATATTAAATTATATATATGTACATGCGAACTGCTATGATTTGTAGAAAAATTACTTACCGGTTTGTATTTCTTGTGCGTCCCACTTTTGAAATAACAATACTATCACAATAAATAAGACGTATCTATTCATTGTTAACACTATTTACAGTATTTTAAATACGGTATAACCCTATATTTAAAGAAGTGTACATTATCGGCAGCCAAAAATGTCACGATCGGGCACAAGCATGACTCGAGTGAGCGAGCAACGGACACGCTTGTCAATTGGCACGTTTGGTTGCAATAATCGGTGTCGTCGGTCCAGGGAGCACAGGACTCCACTACCGGAGCGAGCGAGCGAGGACAGGCCTCGCGCGTGACGTCACACCCGCCGTTCAAACGCTGCCCGCCAGTTTATCGTTTATTTACCTTACACTTTTTAATTGGTGAGGTCGAACCAATTGGGTCACTTTAGCAGGATTTACTTAATATACAAATCAACAACGGCAGCTTACTGTTTTTTCTTTTTTTTTTAATACTGCAATGCCTCCCGTGGCTTCTGTTCAATGTTAAAAAAATAACGTAGTCGATACTGCACCCTAAAAGGAAAAGTGTTAGTGATGACGTTGCTAATTTTTATTTTTATTACATTCTGTATCCTCAATTTTGGTGCTTAGAACTGTAAATGAGGTCATTGTTCAACTTTGAGTGTGAGATTACCGAGGACTGGTAAAATACACATGATTTTTAAAATAATGATTTTTTTTTATAACAGCTAGTGTATCAGAACGCTGTGACAACCAAAATATAGTGAGATTAATTCAAAAATGTTTGATCGATTTTACCATACAAAAGATGATTTAGTCAAAACTAACATTTTTCCACATTTATATGGATTTAATTTTTTTAAGAAGATACACAAATTTACCCATTGCAAACTTGATATTCATTCAAATTTTAATATTAAAAAATAAAAGTTTATTTCATTTTTCATATATTTACTTATACTTATTTACATATAATAAAAATATGACTATTTTCGTAGACATCTAGTATAACATTCTTTTAAACACCGCCAATATAATATTTTGACAAAATTTCTACAGATTAATATTCAAACTTTCAATATATCTAGGTACTAATCTAATTTTAGAAAATTTTCACTAATACATTTCACAAATACGGAAGTATTAATCATATAGAAGATTACTACATTTTTCTAAAATGTATTAGAATATCAATATTTATCAACAACAGAAAATGCATATGTAAAAATATCAAAAATAACTACAATGAAAATTAAAAATGGAAAAATGTATTGAACAATAAACAAGCTAGTGATTATATGAATGTTGTGTGTTTGCGTGCGTGAACGCAAGTGAGTGTGTGCCTACCGAGCGTGTGTTTATTAATTTAACAGAAAGAGAAGGTACAAAGAACACATTGTCAAAAACCTAAGTTAACTCACAGCCACAAAAAATAGAAATCTACTTAGTACTTGCGTGAACTACCATCTGAGATATTCACTGAGCTCTATGACTTGGGGCTCTTCAAGAACGACGTTAAAAAAGAGCTCTCTTATAAAATCGTCAAACCATTGGCAACCCCTCTGGTGCTACCCATATCTATCTATAGGCGACTGAGACCGGAGAGTGCCTGCTTATTAGGTTAAGAAATAAAAATAAAAAAATTCCCTACTATCAGCTGGCACTTTTTGCTTAAAAGGAGGCTCCAGCAATAATTTTGCTAACATTGCTTAAAACTTACGAAGAAAAGTAATGACTACTAACTAAAATATTCTTATTATAGACTCAACTTTATTTATATCAACTGTTGTAAAAGGACCATATTTACTTTTTTATTCATATGCCTAAAGGGTTAAGCCCACTTCGCCATTATTGAGTAATCATGTATCATATAAGTTACTTTTCAAAAAAGAAAGTATGAAGAAGTACAAAGTGCACTTTGCCGTCTTTAAATTAAATATGAAACTGTTTTTAGCTAAACTTATATAAAAATTGCACTTACATTTACAAATAGAGTCATTAATGGAGTTTATGTGAGTGTGTATATTACAATGTTATGTTAAATGCTTTCTGCCCACCCCGTTAGGGACCTAGCGTGACGGTATGCTGTTGTTGTTGTATGTTACAAAGAGCAAAATTAAAATATAGTAACGGATTCATTTCATTTGTTTTACAGATCGCACAAATAATACTGCCAGAGCTGCTATGACTGCACTCCCAATTGTTCCGACCGCTATCTTTTTTACCTTTTCAGTGTAACTTCTGGTGAGACACTGAAACAATAGAAATGTTAAATTTTAAAACATCTAATATTACACAATTAATACACGTCATAGTAATAAGGTACAATTGTTTAAAAATTCTTTCGAGATGATAGTATTCCCAGTTATTACTTGCAAATCCCAATTAGTATGAAGCAAGCTATCTATAATTTATCTCTTGTGCAAGTTCGTTCCTTTTTGATTGGACCTGTGTTGCAATCTCCATGTAATGGCCTGCATACCACTGCATTGCAAAACATTCTTAATACCAAAAAACCTTTTTAATCTTCGAAACCTCTGTGTATCCAATTGGTGTAATTAAACGGTATGTATTATAAGGAAGATTGTCCTTATTTCCTCTTCTATTTTTACATATTTTGTATTAATAATCATTTCATGTTACATATAAATAACTTTTCAATCACAATGACTAACTATGAGAAAATATTGTACAATAAATATTCCAGTCATTGAAAATGTTTCAATGACAATGAAAATAAATATGAATGTACCTTAAATTTATTCTGCAAAGTGTAGTCCATTTGATTTAAATTCTTTGTCAATTCATTCAACGTTGCCTTTAGAATAGCTGTGACGGGTACATCAGCGATCACATCTTCTTGCTGATTGGCCCTCCGGAGCACAATGTTGATTGAGATCATACTTAAATGAAGTCTGTGCATGTGTTGGTTTGTGTCACGGAGCAAAGTGGCAATTTCCATGAGATCTAAGTCAGACATCATCTTTCTCCTGTAAACAAAATACTTGTAACATGAACACAAACCCTGCCATTATTGCACAATGAATGTAAATATTAAAACAATTATTTATATACTCTAATGAATGATATACATGTGTATCTTGGCATTTCAATTAGGCATTTCGATTAGCATTTCAACACGTATATCAGAGGTGACCATCACAATTCTCAAGAGTAGTGATCCATCTGCGACAGACCTTTGATAGGACAGATACTAACAAATACTAACTGGACTAATTTTACTAACAGTCCTATTCCTGCAGTCCTGTTACTAACAAATACTCACCAACTAATTCCTAATAACTCCTATTAACTGAATTTAAACTAACAACCCCATACGCAGAGCCCTATCAGAGGTTGGTTGCAGATGTCCATGGGCGGCAGCAGCCACTCGTTACTGCTGCCAGCTCGTTCACTACTCTTCTAACGTAAATAAAAGCCATTGGAAGGTTATATTTATGGAAGTATATTATGGACAAAACACAGTTTTACAACAAAAGTGCTGTGCCTCAAATATAGGCTGATGCTTGCTCAACCATTTGTTAGAAATGTGGCAGATTTACATTCTTCAGCAATCCTGTTTTATTTCCCCCGACTTCAGAGATCTGTTTACACACTTCTCTATCGACCACCATTTATTGATACCATTGACCAGAATACAATTCAGAGAAGATTGTTCAGAACATTAAATAATATAATCAACTCTTGTGTCTCATATATGTAAAAATGTGAAAATCTGTCCCTTAAGGGATTAGTTGATTATTTGATCCTTTAGTCAAGCCTATGACAAACCAAGGATACTGTGGTATGTGCTGCTTGTAATCCTTAAAGATGCAATGGTAAGCTTACAAGCGTTTTGGTTACTTACTTGAGTATTATTTGTTCATATACTGGAAAATTCTTCACTTCTCTCATCAAACCCGCTCTTACTTCAGGATCATCCACACCCAATCTCATCAGGTCATCATCAGATAATTCCATTAACGTTTCTTGTGAAATATTCCGTCCCCTGAAAATATGTAGCATTATAGTGTTTTTTTTTGTCCAAAAAAGTGTAGCTATAGTAAGCGGTTACCGTAATTTTTGGATAATATGAACAGAGGTTTTTTCACGAGACGCTCTTGAGTTTCTCGGAAGTATAAGTAAAATTTGAAAGTTAATTTTTCACATAAACTTACCTAAATATATCAATGTACTTTTCACCGCCTAAGGATATCAATAATGAAGTCACAGATGCATCGAATGAACTTGGGTCTATATTAATTGCGTAGGAGTCTGAATCTAGAGCCATGATTCTATTTAAAAATTAAAATGTAATTCTGTGAATAAGTATGTATTTTGTTAAATATACTGTTTGATGAAATGAAATATATTGACTATCGATCCTTTTGAAATTTTGACTTTTCGTACAACTGACAAGTTCGATCGAAACTACCGACCAGGGGGGGGACACTGCCATACACAGTGACGTTTACGAAATGGAGTAGCGCCATCTGTTAC